>KV013534.1:52062-79199 GCA_001598015.1 Dorcoceras hygrometricum
TGATGTCATCCAATCTTAGCGCTCCAGCTGATCTTCATCATCTCGCTACTTCACTTCGCTCCAGCTGATCTTCATCATCTCGCTAAGCATCCAGCTACTTGAATAGCGACTGTCAACAGATTCGTCAACAGTACTTATAATTGCGACTTTCTTCTTCTTGAATAGTGACTGTTGATAGATTCATCAACAGTACTTATATCTTTGCGACTGCTAACAGATTCGTCAGCAGTACTTATAACTTGAATCTTCTTCTTATTCTTCAGCAAGCTTCTCAATACTTGATTCAGCTGGTTCGCTTCGCACTTTAGCTCTTCAGCTGGTTGTTATTGTTTCAGCTGGATTATCATGCTCCAGCTGATTACGAACAGCTGATGTAACTCTGGACGTCTCCATCGCTAATTCAACTGCTGATTCCTTGAACGCATTAAACCAACTGCTGATCGATATATTGCGAACCATCTGCTGGACAGATATAGCTGCTGCTGATCGTCTTCTTTGTGCCTAAAATCTGTACACTCAAGTAGAATTGTTAGAAACACAATAATAGGTTTTGTGTAATTCAAAACTTAATTAGGATCTGTAAAAACAGATCCAACAGTCTTGAATGAAGAGCTATATCAGATGGTGCTGACCAGCAAACCCAAGACGTATGATGAGGCAGTGGACAGTGCCATCGACATTGAGGAGGGCTTGCGCAGTCGTCGTGCTCGTATGCAGCAGGCAGCGCCGGGTGGTCGTCCAGCTATGCAGGGAGAACAGTCTTCTCAGTCCTCCCAGTCAGCCTATCAGCCCCAGCAGCAGCAGCCACAGGTGGCACAACAGTCTGGCCGTCAGAGGTTCCGACCCCACGGTCAGCAGTTCAAGAAGAAGTCGGGTTCTGGCTCTTCTGGTTCGGGCAGCTCGAGTAGCAGTGGTTCTCGGGCTGAGTTTTGGGGTTTTGCGGTGGAAAGCATCCTTCTACACAGTGTTTTGGTGTGCAGGGTTCCTGCAACCTTTGTGGTCAGTACGGGCATTTTGCTAGAGTGTGTCCGTCAATTGGATCACAGCAGACCGCGGCCCAGCCTCAGGGTCGTGGAGGTCAGTCTAGGGGTCGTTCCCCTCAGTTTCAGCAGCCTCGGTTGGGTGAGACTCAGTTCAGGCCTTTTCAGCAGCCTGGACCTTCGCGTTTTGGTCAGTCGTCTCAGCCTTTCTACTCTGGACCCCAGCATGCTCAGGTTAACGCCATCACTAGGGAGCAGGCCGAGGAGACGCCGAGTCGGGTGATCGCAGGTACTTGACTTGTTTTCGATTTTCCTGCACGTGTGTTGTTTGACACCGGTGCATCACATTCGTTTATTTCTGATTTGTTTGTTGTTGAGCATGGTCTGTGTACCATCCCTTTGCGCGATGCTGTTTCTGTTTCTACCCCTGGCGGTGTGAGCTTGTTCTCCCAGTTGGTTTTGTTGGATGGCGTGTTGCGTTTTGGTGAGCATGTTTTGGTGGTGAGTTTTATTCGTTTGATGTTGTGGGACTTCGATTGCATAGTTGGGATGGACGTGTTGTCCAAGTATAGGGCCTCCGTGGACTGTTTCCATGGGATTGTGCGCTTTAGGCCTATGTCTGGCGAGAAGTGGGACTTCTACGGCCAGGATTCTCGATCGAAGATCCCGTTGGTCTCAGCTATGGAGATGTTCAGCTTGTTGTCCTTAGGAAATGCTGGTTTCCTGATTTACGCTTTGTATGCGTCTTCGTCTTCCCGTGTGCAGCTTAGTGACGTTCCTGTGGTGCGGCATTTTCCTGATGTGTTTCCGGAGGAGATTCCTGGTTTTCCTCCGAGGCGGGAGATAGACTTCAGCATAGAGCTGGTTCCTGGAACAACTCCAATTTCTCGTGCCCCGTATCATCTGGCGCCTGCGGAGTTGAGAGAGCTCAAGGTGCAGTTAGATGATTTGCTGGAGAAAGGTTTTATCCGACCTAGTATGTCACCGTGGGGAGCGCCCATTTTGTTTGTGAAGAAGAAGGATGACACAATGCGGATGTGCATTGATTTTCGCCAGCTGACAAAGCCACTGTCAAGAATAAGTACCCATTGCCGAGAATCGATGATCTGTTTGATCAGTTGCAAGGTTCTGCGGTGTATTCAAAGATTGATCTTTGTTCAGGGTACCATCAGTTGAGAGTGAGAGACCAAGATGTTGCAAAGACTGCATTTCGTACAAGGTACGGACATTTCGAGTTTCTGGTGATGCCGTCTGGTTTGACCAATGCGCCTGCAGTCTTCATGAATCTGATGAAACGGGTTTTTATAGAGTTCATAGACCAGTTTGTGATTGTTTTCATTGACGACATCTTGGTGTACTCGAAGACTCCGAGGGAGCACAAGGAGCACTTGGTAATTGTCCTGCAGAGGTTGAGAGAACAGCAGTTGTATGCTAAGTTTTCCAAATGCGAGTTTTGGTTGGATCGCATCGTATTCTTGGGACATGTGATTTCAGCTGAGGGGATTTCGATGGATCCCAGTAAGGTTAATGCTGTTCAGAATTGGGAGCGTCCCAGGAATGTTTCCGAGATTCGCAGCTTCTTGGGTCTGGCTGGCTATTACCGTCGTTTTATCGAAGGATTTTCCAGCATAGCCAAGTCGATGACTCAATTGACTCAAAAGGACAAGCGATTTTTTTGGACTGAGCAGTACGAGAATGCCTTTCAACTGCTCAAGGAAAAGTTGACTACTGCTCCTGTGTTGGCTCTGCCGTCTGGTTCAGGTGGTTTCGTCGTGTGTTCTGACGCTTCGCTAAATGTATTGGGCTGTGTTTTGATGCAGAATGGTCGAGTCATTGCGTATGCCTCACGGCAGTTCAAACCGCACGAGAATCGTTATCCAGTCCATGATTTGGAGCTTGCAGCGGTGGTTTTTGCGTTGAAGATCTGGCATCATTACTTGTATGGCGAACAATTTGTGGTGTAATCGGACCACAAGAGTTTGCAGTACCTATTTTCGCAGCCTGACTTGAACATGAGACAGCGTCGTTGGATGGAGCTGCTAAAGGACTTTGATTGTGAGATCAAGTACCAGCCTTGGAATTCTAACGTAGTGGCCGATGCTTTGAGCAGGAAGGCTAGTGAGATGCTTGCTTCGTTGTACATCTCTAAGGATCAAGAGCATCTTAATACTACGGGTTGGAGATTCTACCCGGCTGAGGATTATGTGGTGGTTTCATCTTTCCAAGTGGAGCCACAGATTGTTTCGAGTATTCGAGCAGCACAGAGGACTGATCCTTCCATCCACGAGTTGAAGTTAAAGGTCAGGGCTGGCGAACTTGAGGACTATTCTATCTCTTCCGATGGTTGTCTGCGTTTCTGGGGCAGGTTGGTTGTGCCCAATTTGATTGATTTGAAGGAGGAGATCCTTTGGGAAGCGCACTGTAGCAGACATAGTGTTCATCCTGGTGCACGGAAGATGTACCATGCGTTGAAGCCTCACTTTTGGTGGGCTGGCCTGAAGAGCGATGTTGCTGGTTTTGTCGCTCGTTGTTTAAACTGTCAGATGGTTAAGGCCGAGAGGATGAGACCCGGTGGTCTGTTGCAGAGTTTGGAAGTTCCCCAATGGAATTGGGAGCACATAGCTATGGATTTCATGACGCATCTGTCTCATTCCAGCAGAGGATGTGATGCTATTTGGGTGGTTATCGAATGTCTGTCGAAGTCTACACATTTTATTCCCTATGGGATGACTTTCTCGTTGAAGAAAATGGCGAAGCTGTACGTTGATTTTGTTGTTAGACTGCATGGTGTGCCTGTTTCGATTGTTTCCGACCGAGATCCGCGGTTTATTTCCAGGTTTTGGAAGAGTTTTCAAACAGCTTTGGGTACGAGATTTGCTATGAGCACAGCGTATCACCCCCAGACAGATGGCCAATCTGAGAGAACTATCCAGACATTGGAGGATATGTTACGAGCTGTTGTGTTGGATTTCGGAGGTAGCTGGCAAGACGCGTTGTCTTTAGTAGAGTTTTCCTACAATAATAGCTATCAGGTGACGATTGGCATGGCGCCGTTTGAGGCTTTGTATGGTAGAAAGTGTAGATCGCCGGTATTTTGGGAAGAAGTGGGGGAGAAGCAGCTATTTGCCCCTAACTTTGTGCATCAAATGAAAGATCATGTTGATCTAATTCGACAGCGGATGAAAGCTGCCCAAGATCGCCAAGCCAGTTATGCGAATAAGAGGCGTTGACCTCTGGAGTTTCAGGTTGGTGATCGAGTATTTCTCAAAGTTTCTCCGTTTCGTAGTGTTTGCGCTTTGGACGCAAGAGAAAGTTAGGCCCTCGTTATGTAGGACCGTATGAGATTGTTGAGAGGAATGGCCCTTTAGCGTATCGGTTGTTGTTGCCGCCAGAGTTATCTTCTCTTCATGACGTCTTCCATGTTTCCATGTTGAGGAAGTATGAGCCAGATCCGTCTCATGTGCTTAGAACTGATGAGGTGGAGCTAGATCAGTCGTTGAGCTATCAGGAATACCCCTTGAAGATCCTTGGCAGAAAAGAGAAACAGTTGAGGAATAAGACCATTCCGTTGGTGATGGTACAATGGAGCAAACATGGCAGGGAAGAAGCTACTTGGGAGCTGGAAGAAATGATGCAGCGCGAGTGGCCGCATCTGTTTGAGTAGCTGTTGAGCTAAATTTCCAGTAGTTTGTAGCTTTTGGTTGTATTTCTTCCCTAGTTGTTGTTAATTATTTGCTCAGTTATCTTGAACTCTTGGCCTTGTGTTAGGCGAGTTCTTGTTTGTATTTTGCTGCTGTGTTGCGTTCCAGAGTTGTTTTTGTGATTTCGAGGATGAAATCCTTTTTAGTGGGGGAGAAATGTGAGACCTGATTTTGATGTAAGATAAATTTTTTGGATTAATCGGATTTTAGAGATTTCTGGAAGTTTTCGTATTTTTGAGTAGAGATCTGGTTGTGAGATCTGGTTTTGGTTGTGAGAGCTGGTCGATGGTGAATCCAGTCGCAACGTTTAATTGGTAGCGTGAAATCTCGATACGCCGTCGTTTTTGTGAAATATGGATTCATTGTGTTTTTGTGAAGTCTGGTAGCGTGTTTGTATCCAGCTGCTGCTTTATTTTGTTTGTTGAGGGCAAAACGATAGCGTTTGGATAAGTGGATACGGCACCGTTTTGGATATTGCGACTGGTACCAGCTGAGAGCAGATGTCAACGATGGTCAACTCTACTGTAGCTTGCGTCTGTTGTTTTACGCGAGAGTTAGCGACCGGATTTGATGACGTATGTTATGCGACGCCGTTTTATTAAGTTTGAACGCAGCGTTTTGATGCAACGTCTGGTACCAGCTTTCGAGTGTTAGACCATCCAGCTTTTGGTTTGTGGAGCATCCAGTCGTTGGGTTGTCCAGCTTTTAGGTTTGAGGACAAGTCGCAAGTAGCGAGTGACGTGTCATCTGACGACGTCGTTTTGTGTTGTTGGGATTTAGCAGCTGTTGGTTGTTGCGACTGCTGGTTGAGATTTTAGTAGCGCAACTGCTGGTTTTGTCGGTGGACATGTTTAACCTGATTTCAGCCGTTGCGAGTTATATTTATAGAAAGACTTGGTCTTCGATTTGAGATACCAGATCCCATACTTAGTGAAATAATATTTCGATTGTGTTCTTCGCTTCGAACCCTAGAATACTGTTCACCATAGCTTTCCTCCGGCAATTCCCATCAATTTCGGCCACCGTTTGGTACGTGCGAGGTAGCGTTGGAATCCTCTCAAGAAGCTCTTCATTTCTATACCATTCTTGGAGGCTGTTGTTTGCTAGAGCGAGATCACGAAGTTGCTGTCTTCGGCCGTGTGTTGCGTCGTTGAGGTAGAACTTCGAATTGTTGTTGAGATCTTAGTCTTAGCCCTTGTTTAAGCTTCCTGTTAGTGGTATTGTTGGAATCAGCTGCTGGTGTGAGTGTATGACTCCCAGCTGTGCTTTCTGTGTATTAGCGTCCCTTGAGAATATTGCCCTGTGTGTTTCGGCAGGTTGTCATCCAGATTTCTTGGGACCTTTGCGGTGGTAATTGTTACACAGAAAGTATAAGGTACGGATCTGAGCTTGATGTAGCTGGGAATTGGAGTGAGATTTAATATTAGATGGCTGCTGGTGCATTGCCGTGAATGTTGATGTGTGCATATGTGATCGCTATTGATTTTAGCTGCTATGTTTATGCATACACGCATTTCCCATATTGCATTCATATTTCTGTTGCAGCCATTACTTGGTATTCTGTTGTATTGCTGTTGTTTCTTACCAGGATGCGAGGGCGAGCGGCAATACCGCACTCTCATCTCCCTGCTGGTATCTGTTAGCCACCATGCGCCGAATGGTTAACTACCACAGTTCATGGACGAGGCAACGGCAGGTTGAGTTGTTTGATGCATCTGGTATTTGGGTGTAGTGTCAAGGCGAGTGGCTCATTACCACACTTTGAACACACCTCGTGGCCACTGATTCGTTGCTGATCTTGTGGAGCTATGTTTGAGTTCCTTGGCTCCCTGTTCGGTTGTAGCCTTCAGTTGTTATCCGGTGTCTCATGCATAGCATCTTCATTTTATCTTATGCATTTCCTTTAGCTGTTTCAGTTGCTCTCCGTACTGAGGTTTGACCCCATGTCCCTCTGGGGCTTGGTTGTTTTCTCTGTTTGTGTTGTTTTCAGGGAATCAAGGTTTTACAGCTGGTCATGGTTTTAACCCAGCTGGTGGCGCCCCAGGAGGTGGTTACAGTATCCCAGTTGCGTATAACATATTTATATGTATTAGTACAGTTAGCCAGGGGATGCCCTGTGCTCTGGTGTTGTATTATGTTGTTGGAGTCTGATACATGTTGTTGTTGCTGTTGTTATGCTATACTGTTGGTTGTTTTTATAACTGGGGTATATTTTGAGTATTGCGGTATTTTAAATTATATTGTTTAAACCGTCAGGCCTAAAGCGAAAATTTTTACCCGCTTTTTGATAGCTTCCGCATGTGTTTGTGTGTTTTTACTCTGTTTAGAGCACGAGGCATGACACCTCAAGAGCCAATCCTTGATATGGACACACCTAGGAGATCTGAAAGAGTTCCTAGGGCTCCTGTTAGATATGGTTTCCTCCTTGAAGATGATCAAAGTGATAAAACTGTTGGATGTGATCCAAGAACCTTCAAGGAGGCAATTTTTGATGCTGATTCTAATTTGTGGCTTGAAGCAATGCAATCTAAGATTGACTCAATGCATTCAAACCAATTTTGGACTCTTGTGAATCCTCCCGAAGGAATAGTTCCTATTGGGTGTAAATGGATATACAAGAGAAAACTTGGGCATGATGGAAAGGTACTGACCTACAAGGCGCGACTGGTCGCGAAAGGTTACACTCAAAGACAAGGTGTTGACTATGATGAAACTTTTTCACCAGTCGCAATGTTCAAGTCAATTAGAATCCTACTAGCCATAGCCGCATGGTACGACAATGAGATATGACAAATGGATGTGAAAACTGTGTTCCTTATTGGAAACATTAAGGAAGAGATCTATATGACGCAGCCTAAGGGTTTCACATCTGAAGAAAGTGAACATAACGTATGCAAACTTCAGAGGGTCACACAGTGTACTGGTTTACCAATTCCCATGCAGACAAGGATATGGTACTCAAAGTGTTGAGTGTAATAGGAGGAAAGTTGGGAGTATGACTTCCCAAAAGTAGCTAAGGGAGTAGGACTTCCATATTTAGCTAATGAGAGTAAATCCTGTCATATATATAGATTTAGTGGTCCGAAAATTTGATTTTGCATCATAATGATCAGTTTTGTAAACTGAGCACATCGGTGATATCTGATCATCGATCGGGATTATGATGAGACCACAATCGAGGGAGTTGAATCGAATGTTCACAGTTCGAGTTGAACCGAATGTTCACAGTTCTACTTGAAACGAATGTTCACAGTTTTGTTTACATCAAACTCTTTCCCTCAATCTATAAATATGGCATGAAGGGAGAAAGAAAAATACACACAACAAAAGCTATTCAGCAAAATCTCCCCCTCTCCTCCTCTCCCTCCTCCCACCGCCGCCGTCGCCGTTGCACTTCGCTACGATCGTCCTGGCGAGGAGGTTCTGCTCGCGAAATATTTCTTGGGGTTCTAGTGCACTCCAACGAAGGAATTGGAAAACTGGTCGGTGGACCGGATTAGGAGCAACCAAGTGGATCTGATTAGAAGCAACCAAATAAGTGCTATTTCCATTTGAGAAATAGTCGGAGCCAGGCGCCTAGTCGCCATACAGGTATATTCTAAACATCCTATTAATGTTTGATTTATTATATAGGTGTATTGACCGTTCCCGGGCTCCTAAATTTTGCCCCAGAAGCGGGATCCGGATCCGCCGCTACGCCAACATATAAGGGGGGTTGAATAAACTCCATTTAAAAATTGTGTTTAAATAGTTTGCAAATCAGCTGAGTTAACAGCTAAATGCACATTCTCTGTCACTCTATTTTTCTTGAAAAAGAAAAGGATTTTATGCGGAGATAGTTTTAATCAAACAGTGAACATAAATGCTTCTACATCTCCCTTTCTTCTTAACAAGGAAGGAATTGCACTAGAAGACTTCGATTAAAATACAGAGTATCCTAATCCGATCACTCAGGCCGCACCCGAGCTGAACTCCTTGTGAGACCTGTGTTTCCACAATCAGGTGTTGTTCTGGTTTGGACTAGTTGTTGGTCGATGTGCTTGGCGTAGACATCGATTTTGCCTAAGTGTTGGAATCAGCAGCAGTAGTAGTGGGATCAGCCGTTGAGTGATCGCGTCATTTGTTGATATTTCAGATGTTGCGTGTTGGTAGGAAGCAGCAGCAATGCTGACGTGGATTCCAGACGTTGGTGTATTAGCGCGTATCCAGCTGTTGCGAGTGATCAGCTGTTGGTATGTTAGTTGCGGTGATCAGCAGAGAGCACTAAGAGTGTGACACCCAAACCCAATGGGGCCACGAGAATTGGAGTAAACAAAAATTTTCGAATAAAAGAAGGGCTAAAAGAAGATTTGTTATAAGCTGCATCTCTTATAACTCAAAGGAACGAAACACAAAACAAATCAAAGATCAGCAGATACTCAAATATGCGCGCTACTGCTAAAACATATGTGGAAAACAGGGTATTTCATATAACTTTGCAATTGCGGTTTACAACAGCTGCTCATTTCTTTCAATTTCATTTTCGGTTGATCATGGCATATAAGTTCTATTTGGTCCGTGTTGCACTTTGATCAAAATGACTCCCGATATCAGTTAGCATATAGCTCATATGAAAGGGCAGTCGACATCTAGACAACTGCTCACCCTTCTCCTTGGTGACCTTAACTATCTATGCCATAATCTAAAACATCTTTCGTTCCTTAACAATCTTTCTTTAAACATATCTGTAAAACATCGGGTTCCATTATTTAAAACATTTGCTTCCCATTTTAAAACTGTACTGAGTATTGAATTCGACTTTGGAAACATATCGTTAAACTGGAACGGATTGAGAGAAAACCAGTCGAAATGAATAGTACCAGTCGCAAGACTAATACCTGCTGAAATGAAATTAAATACATCTGCTGGTGAACAGTACCAGTCGCAAGAATAAATATAAAATGAAACGATGTCGTTGAGGTGATCAGCAGACGAATACAAAACTATCTGCTGATCTTTGTATAAAGTGAAACGGTGTCGTTAGAACGATCAGCAGACAAAATACAAAACTACCTGCTGATATTTGTATAACTAAATGGAACGACGTCGTTAGCACATCAATCAGTCGCAAGGAAAAGTGCTAACACAATTATATAAGTGAATAGTACCAGTCACAAGACTAATACCAGCTGGAATGAACAGTACTTGAAATTTAAGCAACTGCTGAAATTAAAATCACAATGCAGCTGCTGATTCCTTATCGAAGGAAAACAACTGCTGATATTACTAAAGAAAGACGCATCTGCTGATGAACAGTGCATCTGCGGAATTTTATGAAAAACACTTGTAACATCAAAACAACGATCGCGCTACCAGCAGTTGCCTATTAAACCAGACTTTATACTGATCTAACTAGCACTGCTGATTACACAAATCATCAAATCCCGATATTACAACAGAGAGGAAAACATTCATAAACACTATATCAATACAGCTGCTGAATCTTAACAAGTAGATACAGCTGCTGAATACATAACTCTTCATCTGTAATATCAAAACAACAACGATGCCATCAGTTGTTGCCTATCAAACCATACCAATGATTCAACCAACAGCTACCGATTTCACAGTTATCAAATTCTAATATTACAGCTACTTCAAGAAGAACTTTCCTAACATTTCTGGAAATGAATTCGAATCCTCAGTTCATATAAAACTTCATAAACTTTCTGAAAAACATACTGGAAGCATTTTGGAGAACACTTTAAACTTTTCTTTGCAAATGATAAAAGTCTTACTTTGAAAACAGGTTTTTATATGAAAGGGATTAGTGGCAAGCTACTTGTAAAATCAAGCATGACACACTCTTAAAAGTTAGTAAAATTCCCTTCATAGTATTTTAATTTATAAAACACCAAACCCTTTTCAAAAGAAATCATTTTACCTCCTTAAAACATTTTACAATCCATTTCAAACCAACTTGTGCATTGCTCTTTGGAGTTACCTGCTGAAATGAGCTGCAGCGCACCATCACCTGCTGAAATCAATAATTCAGCAGATACATAATATTTAAAATTGCCAATTGGCCCATATGATTTATAAAATGCATAAATGTGGTCCTATGGATTTTGGGGCGTTACAAAGAGACTTTGAAGCGACGACTTTTTGTGTTCAGGAACCAGCTGTTGGTTTCGTTAGCGTGTTTCGTAGTGGATAGCGAAACTACGTCGTTTAGATAAGTTGGAACAACAGCTTTTTGAGTGAAGCGCTTTGTATCAGCTGTTGGTTGTGATAGACATCAGCTGTTGAGAGATCTCATGCGTTGTGACTGCTGGTTTGTGAATCAGCTGTTGGTAGCAAGGTGACGTGTTCCTCTGGACGTCGTTTGGTTAAGTTGGTGCTACACCGTTTAGATTTAGCGTTTTGAAAGACTTAACTGCTGGTTGTTATATTAGCGATAGGCAAAAGCTGATGCGAGATTTCTGTTGGTTGGGAATATTAGTTGTGACAACTGATTTTGTCGGTGGATCTGTTCTTGTTTCTATCTGCTGATTGAGTAGTGTATTTAAGAGAAGACTTGGTCTTCGATTTTTTAATAGATTCCATACTTATAAATATTTCCCGATAGCAAATATTGTCGCGAACCCTAGTTACTTTTCACAGTAACCTCATTCGTCCTAATTTCCGGTGGTAGACAACTCCGACGAGAGTGAGAGTGGTAGCGTTGGACTCCTCTCGCTATGGCGTTTCGTTCTATACCTCTTTAGAAAGTGTTGGAGGAGCTGGAAGAGGATCGCAGGATCGCTAAGACACCTCCCTTGTGTAGTTTTCTAGCATAAGCGTTCCCTGCCATGCCAGTAGTTTCGTTGGGGTAAGTAAAGACGCTACCTTTAAGCTTTGTTAGAGCTTTCCGTTGAGTTAGGAAGGTAGATGAGCGCTGGTGGAGTTGTAGCTCCCAGCTGCTGTTATTTTATGTTTCGGCTTTTGAGCAGTGGCTTGTGTTGATATAGCAGGTGACAGATCTGTGTTGCTCGGACTTGATTGTAGCAGCTGTGTGTGGTAATTATAGCTCAAAAGCTGGTGAGGTACGGATGTTGAGCTTATATTACGGCTGGAATTGGCATGGATATTATGTTTGATTGCTGTGTGTGCATTGCTTGTTGTTTTATATGCTGTTCAGCTGTTGCATTGCATACGCATGATCATTTCCATTTCAGATGTTGTAGCCGTGCTTTGTTGTTGCTCTGTTTTCTTACCAGGATGCGAGGGTGAGCGGCAATACCGCACTCTCATCTCCCTGCTGGTCTGTTAGCCCTCATGCGCCGAGTGGTTAACTACCAAAGTTCATGGGTTGGGCAACAGCAGGTTGAGTTATTGATGTATCTGGTATTCAGGTGTGGTGTAAAGATGAGCGGGTAATTCCCGTGTGCTTGTACACACACCAGTGGCCACTAACCATTCTTCGCAGAATCTATTGTCAACTGTTGAATTCATTGGCTCCCTTTCTTGGTTTTAGCCTTTGGCTGTTGCATTGTCCCTCATGCATAGCATTAGCATTATATCTTTTGCTATCATTGATGTTTTATAGTTGCTCTCCGTACTGGGGTTTAACCCCGAGGTCCCTCTGGTGCTGTTGTGTTTGTTTGCCTGTCTGTTATTCAGGTTTTCCAGGTTTTGCAGCTGGTCGAGGTTATGATTCAGCTGGTGGTGCCCCAGGAGGTGGTTAGAGTGTCCCAGTTATATATAGTATTTGTATACATTGGTATCACTTCGTGTGATGCTTAGTTTTATATAGTTGGTAGACAATTAGTACTTGTGTTGTATTCAGCCATTGGGAAATTGTTGTACTTGAATATTTGTGCTGTTGTGAATTTATAAAACTGGGATTATTTTGAGTATTGTTGTATTTTAAATTATGTTATCTTTCTGTCAGGCCAAAAGCAAAAATTTTAGCCACTTTTTAGTAGCTTCCGTTTGTGTTTGCGTGGTTTTACTCTGATGTGTGCACGAGGCCTGACATTTTTGGTATCAGATTAAGCTGGGATAAGCTCGATTTCTTGGATCACACTTGAGTCTAGACATAGTGTCGTGTGTTTCTTGTGCTTGACTATGTGACTTATGTGCTGCATATTGTTTGTGTGGTATGTGATTTCTATGCTGTACTTGTTCTGTGTTATCTTATCCTGTTTAGTGCCTTCGTAGAGAGATGCCGCCTAGACGTAGGGGTAGAGGTGGAGGGCAATTTCAGGACGAGTCTGGAGATCAGAACGAGGATCAGCGTAGTTTCCCTTCCCGTGGTCGTGGTAGACGTGAAGAGGATGAAGTTGACAACTTAGCAACCCGTGTGGAAAGTATGGAGATTGTGATGGCTAGGTTCCAACGGATGAGTCCCCAGTTCTTTAACGATGACGAGTCTAGCAAAGATGCGGATTTGTGATTGCAGCACATCACTGGTTTGTTCGATCGTGTTCAGTACGATGATGTGCTTCGGTTGATTTTGGCTACCTTCCAGCTGAGGAAGAGTGCGGAGTGTTGGTGGCGTGGCGCACTAGAGGAGACAGGTGTGGAGATTACTTGGGATAGCTTTTGCGTTGCCTTTCGGTAGGAGTACGTGCCGGAGTCGTACGTGAATGCTCGTTAGCGAGAGTTCAATCATTTGGAGCAAGGTACGATGTCGGTGCGTGAGTATGCCCGTAGGTTTTCTTATCTGTTGGCGTATGTCCCGCATGTAGCTGGACTGGAGAGGGCCAAGAGGACCAAGTTTATTGGGGGTTTGAATGTGAGACCCTCAAGTTAGGAAGATTAATTGATTTAATTAATCGGATTTTAGGAGTTCGGAATTATGCGTGAACAAATCTGAGTGACCAGCTTTCAGTTGGAAGACTCCGTAGGTATTTTGGGTCAGATTTCATGTTTTGAACAATTCTGGAAAATTTGAGTATTTTCAGATTTCAGACGTTAGGATTTTTAGTGGAGTCTGGTTGATGATTTTCAGATTCCTCCTAGAGATGCTTTGTTTTGAGTAACGGGTTTCTATTGGGTGAAATCCGTTTGGAGTTTGGAGTCGAATCGATGGATTTGTTGTGAGAAATCTGTTCGTGGGAGAAATCTGAATCCTAGTATTCAGAAGTCTGTTAGCGCGTGTTTGTGGCGAGAAACAACACGCCGTTGTTTAGCGTTCAGGGTGAGATCTATTCGATTAGTGGTAAAATCTGGTCGCTGGACGATTGGATGGTTGCCTGCGTATTTGGTAGTGCGAGGAACAATACGCTGTCTTTTTCATATTTCAGACGTCTCGTTATTTGGTGAAGTCTGTTATCGCTGGTATTTGGTTGTTCGCAGCGTGTTTTGTAGCGTTTGTATTGATACGCCGTCGTTTAGGAGAAATCTGTTACGCGCTAGCGGTAGAAATCTGCCCAGAGTCTGCTCACGTGTTTTTGTGTTGATTTCAAAACTTCGTCATTGGATTTAGTTGGTACGACGTCGTTTAGATGTAGCACTAGCGCGAGGGATCTGTTGCGCGAGAGAGATCTGTTGAGCGTGGTGGTGTGAGTGATGCAACGCCGTTGGGATAAGTTGAAGCGACGTCATTCGCTGTGGTGCGTTGGCGTGTTCAGATGTCTCCAATGCGTCGCCGTTTTAGTTTAGTGCTAACCTTCCGTACTGCGAAGAGATCTATGTGTTGCGACACGTTTTGCTTTCAGATTTCTCGAGTGGTGAAGTGTCCAGATTTCTCAAGTGGTTCTGCGTGACGTCGTTTAGATTTTTTTTGAACGCTGTTTAGCGCTAGGTTCCAGAGCTTGTGGGATCCGAATGTGCGATGCTAAATGTTTAGTAATTCAGACTTCTCTAGCGAGGGGAGCATCCAGTTGCCTATGGGTCCTGATCGTCGTCGTTCTAGTTAAAAGAGATCTGCTTGAGCGTAATGTTTTGTCCATCGCGAATTTCAGACTTGTGAGGAATCTGGCGCATAATCGGAAGTGAAGCTAGTACGTTGTCGTTTTGTTAGTTGTGCGTTTGTTAGCGTGAGCGCTGAGGATCCAGGTTTGTAGATTTGTTCCTTAGTGTAGATATCTGTTGCCATCGGTGAGTGACTTTAACAGTAGCGATTGACTGGGGGATTTTATACCAGTGTTTGCGAACACTTAGCGTAATTCTAGAACCCGATATTTCCCATTTTCTTCCCCGATAACCCTCTTCAGACTTTTCCTTAGATTCTCGTCGATTTACGCTGTTATTTGATACAAGATTTACGGCCCTGAGTTCGTCCTGCTAAGAGCTTTCGATTTATAGCATTTTGGGGTTTTAGATCGACGTGTGGAAGAGGAGCGAAGTAGCTGCCGTTTCGTGTATGTCGCAGATTCCAGCCAATAGTTCTTCAACTTTGTTTGAGCTTCTGGGTAAGTGTTTTCTCGTCGTTTTAAGCTTAGTTCCTGCTGTAGAGGTTGCGTTGAGTGGTAGAATCCGATTTCAGTTATTAACCGTAGGCATGTAAATTGTAGAAGTCTGGATTTAAGATGATTTGAGAGGTTCCTTAACAGATTCAAGTGTTCGAGCAGCTTTGTGAAGTTTTGCAGTTAGCCGTGAGGAATCATAGTTGAGCAGGCCTTTGGTATTGGGCCTGGGTGGAATCTGTTTGAGGTAGTTTCCGTGTAGAGGTACGAGTTGAGCTTATAATCCAGCTTTGAGATAGGCATGGGAATGTATTATGTGTGTTATATAGCTGTGCCGAGTGTTTGTGTAGAGGCAAGTTGTGTATATTATGCATTTCTATTGGCTGAACTATCTGGTGTATTACCTGCTGTTTGGTGATCTGTTGAGTTGCTATGCATGTGATTATTCGAATGCCTTTGTTGTGTTTTCTGGCATTACACGTACATGCATCATGTTAAGCATGTTACTGCATCTGCATAGCATAATGAGCCAATGGTTCCTTTGATAGCCGTGATATGTTACTCTGTTGGAGCCTTCTCTCGTGATGCGATGCTGTGTTGCATAATCACTATTGAGTGCAGCTGGAGGGTGCGGTGAGTCGCTCTCATAGCCCTCAGTTGCAGTGACCTGGATAGAGGTTGGTGGGTGGTTGGTCCACTTGCAATTCCGTGCGACCTGGCGGGTGGCTCCCACGCAGGTGCGGCGATGAGCCACTCTATTTTCCACTGGGCGGGATCTGGTAGCTTCCTATACTCGGTGATGTGTCACAGTTGTTGTTTACCGCTCGTTTGGCCTTCCGGTTGTTACCGATGTTCTTTGTACCGCTCATACATTTGCACGACATGATACATTTCATGCTGTATTTGACTGCTGTATGTAGATCTTCGTACTGGGGTTTGACCCCATGTCCCTCTGTGGCTGGTTGTTTTGTTTGTTTTCTTGTTGTTCAGGTCTCCCAGGTTATTCCGCTGGTCTTGGTGTTGATCCAGCTGGAGGTGCCCCAGGTGGCGTTTAGAGTGTCCAGTTAGCGTATAGCATATATGTATCAGTATTATTAGCCAGGGAATGCCCTGTGCTGTGTGGTAAACAGTTGCTGTATTAGTTTACTGATACTTATTTAATGCTGTACTGTTGTATTATGGCTTTTAGCGTTGTGTATTTCTATCAACTGGGATATTTTAGCATATTGTGGTATTTTAAAATTATGGTTTCTTCGTAAGGCCAAAAGCGAAAAAATTTTAGCCACTTTTTAAAGTGCTTCCGCTATGTTTTACGTGATTTAACACTGTGTTATGCACGAGGCCTGACATTTTTGGTATCAGAGCTTAAACTGGGATAAGCTCGATTTCTTTGATCACATGTGAGTCTAGGCACAATAGTTGTTCTTTGGTTTGTGCTTGACTACTTGAATTTCTTGCTTGTGTGCTTATCTTTGAGTGTCTTGTAGAGCTGACGCCTAGGAGAAGAGGTAGAGCTAGTAGGCAAGTATGGTTGATTCAGGGACTCCGGTTAGTGCTGATAGAGAGGATGCCCCTCAACCGAGTGTTTTTTTGGGATATAGTGAGAGTCAGTCTTCAGCCTTTCACTCTCTTGCTAGTGCTGTCAACAGATCGGTTGATCTTATGGAAAGCCTTGTAATTAGACAGACTCGAGTTCAGCAGCCAACATGAGGGACAGAGCGTAGATCATGTGCCATCTGGAACGTCGTATTCCCAGCCTTCTGTGGCATCACAGTCTTTGATTCGTCAGAGGTTTAGACCTAGAGGAAGGCAATTTAAGAGATCAAATTCGAGTTCTTCGAGTTCTGGCGGTTCTAGTGGAGCGAGGCCGAATGCGTCATTCTGTGGTCAGTGTGGGGGTAAGAATCGACCTTCTCAATGCGTTGGAGTGCGAGGTGCTTGCAACAATTGTGGTCAGATTGGGCATTTTGCTAGAGTGTGTCCTACTTTGGGACAGTAGGATTTGACTAGAAGTTCTTCGAGGCGACCGTATCGTCCTTATCAGTCCGAGCGATCAGGACTTCAGCCAACTCAGGTGGATGCGACAACTGTAGAGCGAGATGATGTCTGGACCAGAGAAGGTTGTACAGGTAGTTGTTCTTTACTTGTTGTCTCTGTGTGAGTTTAGTTTGATGCGTAGACATCGCACTAGCTTATGATTGTACTTGTTGTTTTGGTGGTCGAGGCGACCGTATCGTCCTTATCAGTCCGAGCGATCAGGACTTCAGCCAACTCAGGTGGATGCGACAACTGTAGAGCGAGATGATGTCTGGACCAGAGAAGGTTGTACAGGTAGTTGTTCTTTACTTGTTGTCTCTGTGTGAGTTTAGTTTGATGCGTAGACATCGCACTAGCTTATGATTGTACTTGTTGTTTTGGTGGTGCGCGAGGGTTGTTTCCGCCCCATCTTGTTTGTGTGTGATGCCGTGTCTTTGTTACCCCTACCGGTGGAGAAGTTGTTGTTCCGCGAGTGATGCTGAGTTGGGTTAGCAAGTCTGGTAGGGAAGTTGTTTGTTTTGGGAGTGTTTAGATTCCCTTTGTTGAGAGGATAGCTACTACTTGTTTGAGATACGATGTCCGAACTACAATCTTGGGATTGGTGATCTCCTTTGTTCGAGGATTTCTTCCCTCATGTGTTTCAGTTGAGATTCACCTGATTTCCTTGTAATCTTTAGTACTGTGCGTACCCTCTTTGATTTCTTTCGTCCGGACAGCAGAATTGCGGTATTTTGAACTCCATTTTATTTCTGCTGTTTGTGTTCCCAGCTGTTGAGTTGTTTTACTAGTTGCGTATATCCAGCTGTTGAACTCCGATTTGTATAACCGTGTCTTGTCATATCCTGTTCAATTCAGCTGTAGTAGCCGTGCTTTGTTGTTGCTGTTTGTTCCTTTACCAGGATGCAAGGGCGAGCGGCGATACCGCACTCTCATCTCCCTGCTGGGATTTGTTAGCCACCATGCGCCGAGTGGTTAACTACCACAGTTCATGGGTTGGGCAACGGCAGTTCGAGCCGTTTTGATGCATCTTGTAATCGGGTGTGGTGTATAGATGAGGGGGTGATTCTCATATTCTCGTACACGAACCGTGGCTACATCTGTTAGTTGATATTTGCCTTCGACTGTTGTTCAACTTTGAGTTGTTGAGCTCCTGTGGACTCCCTGTTTCGGTTGTAGCCCCTTCCATTGCATTTTGTGAGGCATAGATGTATCATGATTAGTGGAGACCCTGCTAGATGAGATGCCCCACCTTTGTCTTGGCGTTGGAGTTCGTTGTGTTTCCTTTGGAGATTTAGCGATTTCTCTCTTCAATCAGTTAAGTTTGTTTGTGAGTTTAACGTCAGCCTGTGCTAAAGAAGCTTGACACTTATGATCTGTTGGAAGGCCCATCCAGCAGTGCTAGTGGCGGTGAGTATCTCAAGATGCTTTTGAGCATTTGGTAGCCTTGTAGAGTTTCCTTGGTTGTTCCAAGTGCCAGATTAGCGTGGAGTAAAAGGATAACTGTCGGATTGTCTAGATCAGCCCATTTTGTCCTTGTGTTAAGGCTTATGCTAGGAAACTAACAAGAGGATTTTGTGGTGATCCTGTCACGAGATTGCGTAGTTTTCTGGTATCTGTAGTGACTGGTAAGTACTCTATGCTTTTGTTCCGAAGTTGGAAGAGTCTGTGGATGTTTTTGGGTCTTGAGGGACTGTGAGTTTATCATTTTCCCGGATCAGATGCTCCATCAGAGAGACCATACCGAGGATTGGAAGAGTTTAAGTGTGGAATTTTGAACCTCTGCTTGTGAACCATGTGTTTCTTGTAAGTTTCTCCTTCTTGGTTTACGCTGGATTTGAGATTGAAGGGTAGGTTAGCTCATCAGTTTGTTTGAGTGTTTTGGGATGAAATTGGATCTTCGGCGTGCAATTTGCGATTACCGGCTGTGTTGTTATAGACACGTGGAGTGTTTTATGTGTCCAAGCCGAGAGAATTGCGAATCAGATCCTTCTTTTGTGATTAATACTGATGGAATGAGCAGGACTGGACCCTAAATCAGACTGTTTGGTCAGTGAGAATGTTAGTTGGAAGGGAGAAACAGTGATAGATTGTTACCTTACCTGGGTTGCAATGCAGCAGGAATGGTCATATAAGAAGAAGAAGGAATATTTGAGAGACGGAACATAAGATGAGTGGAGCATGCCCTCATGTGCGTTTGGAACGGTCTTTCATCCTTGTGTTTTGTTTCCTTCAGATTCGAGTTTGTTCTTACCTCGCTGATAACTGGTTGTTCTTTTGTTGATCCCTTTTGGCAGTGTGCGTTGTGACTTGGCCTTTGATTATCAGCTGGTTTAGGTTAGCAGGGTAGTTGCAATGAGCTCCTCGTTAGGTTTGATCTTTCGGAGATCGTAGCAAAGTTTGTTTCTGTTTTAAGTTGGCAGTGCCATCATGAATTCTTCTCTTTGCACGGTGTGCTTCTGTTGAGGAAGTGAACCAGACCATTCGTTTATGCTATGAGTTGTTGAGGTGAAGTTAGAGCGAATGTTAGGCCTTGTCGAGTTGGCTTTTGCAGATTTGATTTCCAGGATTTCTGTAGTTATCTGCTCATTGCTATTTCTTAGTAGTTGATCGTTTGTAGAGGTGCTCCTAGTTATCTTGAACTCTCGATTAGTAGCCTCTTGGTTGAGAGTTAGAATGCTTTTGATTGTTCTGCGTGTTGTTTAACTTTCCAGTGTTGGCTATGTGGAGGATGGTTTTGTTTCTCCGGAGTTGTTGTTTGATTTCGAGGACTAAATATTTTAAGGTGGAGAGAGTTGTGAGACCCTCAAGTTAGAAAGATTAATTGAGTTAATTAATCGGATTTTAGGAGTTCGGATTTAACAAATCTGAGTGACCAGATTTCAGTTGGAAGACTCCGTAGGTATTTTGGGTCAGATTTCATGTTTAGAACAATTCTGGAAAATTTGAGTATTTTCAGATTTCAGAAGTTAGGATTTTTAGTGGAGTCTGGTTGATGATTTTCAGTTCCTCCTAGAGATGCTTTGTTTTGAGTAACGGGTTTCTATTGGGTGAAATACGTTTGGAATTTGGAGTCGAATCGATGGATTTGTTGTGAGAAATCTGTTCGTGGGAGAAATCTGAATCGCTAGTATTCAGAAGTCTGTTAGCGCGTGTTTGTGGCGAGAAACAACACGCCGTTGTTTAGCGTTCAGGGTGAGATCTGTTCGATTAGTGGTAAAATCTGGTCGCTGGACGTTTGCATGGTTGCCCACGTGTTTTGTAGTTCGACGAACAATACACTGTCGTTTTCGTATTTCAGACGTCTCGTTATTTGGTGAAGTCTGTTATCGCTGGTATTTGGTTGTTTGCAGCGTGTTTTGTAGCGTATGTATTGATACGCCGTCGTTTAGGAGAAATTTGTTACGCGCTAGCGGTAGAAATCTGCCCAGAGTCTGCTCGCGTGTTTTGGTGTTGATTTCAAAACGTCATTGTTTGATTAGTTGGTACGACGTCGTTTAGATGTAGCTCTAGCGCGAGGGATCTGTTGCGCGAGAGAGATCTATTGAGCGTGGCGGTGTGAGTGATGCGACGCCGTTGGGATAAGTTGAAGCGACGTCGTTCGCTGTGGTGCGTTGGCGTGTTCAGATGTCTCCAATGCGTCGCCGTTTTAGTTTAGCGCTAACCTTCCATAGTGCGAAGAGATCTGTGTGTTGCGACGCGTTTTGCTTTCAGATTTCTCGAGTGGTGAAGTGTCCAGATTTCTCCAGTGGTTCTGCACGACGTCGTTTAGATTTTTTTTGAACGCTGTTTAGCGCTAGGTTCCAGAGCCTGTGGAATCCAAATGTGCGATGCTACATGTTTAGTAATTCAGACTTCTCTAGCGAGGGGAGCATCCAGTTGCCTATGGGTTCTGTGCATCGTCGTTTTGGTTATAAGAGATCTGCTTGAGCGTAATGTTTTGTCCAGCGCGAATTTCAGACTTGTGAGGAATCTGGCGCATAATCGGAAGTGAAGCTAGTACGTTGTTGTTTTTTTAGTTGTGCGTTTGTTAGTGTGAGCGCTGAGGATCCAGATTTGTAGATTTGTTCCATAGTGTAGAGATCTGTTGCCATCGGTGAGTGACTTTAACAGTAGCGCTTGAATGGGGGATTTTTATACCAGTGTTTGCGAACACTTAGCATAATTATAGAACCCGATATTTCCCATTGTCTTCCCCGATAACCCTCTTCAGCTACTGTTCATGCGAAACCCTTTTCCTTAGATTCTCGTCGATTTACGCTGTTATTTGATACAAGATTTACGGCGCTGAGTTCGTCCTGCTAAGAGCTTTCGATTTATAGCATTTTGGGGTTTAGATCGACGTGTGGAAGAGGAACGAAGTAGCTGCTGTTACGTGTATGTCGCAGATTCCAGCCGATAGTTCTTCAACTTTGTTTGAGCTTTTGGGTAAGTGTTTTCTCGTCGTTTTAAGCTTAGTTCCTGCTGTAGAGGTTGCATTGAGTGGTAGAATCCGATTTCAGTTATTAACCGTAGGCATGTAAATTGTAGAAGTCTGGATTTAAGATGATTTGCGAGGTTCCTTAACAGATTCAAGTGTTCGAGCAGCTTTGTGAAGTTTTGCAGTTAGCCGTGAGGAATCATAGTTGAGCAGGCCTTTGGTATTGGGCCTGGGTGGAATCTGTTTGAGGTAGTTGCCATGTCGAGGTACGAATTGAGCTTATAAATCAGCTTTGAGATAGGCATGGGAATGTATTATGTGTGTTATATAGATGTGCCGATGTTTGTGTAGAGGCAAGCTGTGTATATTATGCATGTCTATTGGCTGAACTATCTGGTGTATTACCTGCTGTTTGGTGATCTTTTGAGTTGCTATGCATGTGATTATTCGAATGCCTTTGTTGTGTTTTCTGGCATTACACGTACATGCATCATGTTAAGCATGTTACTGCATCTGCATAGAATATTGAGCCAATGGTTCCTCTGATAGCCGTGATATGTTACTCTGTTGGAGCCTTCTCTCGTGATGTGATGCTGTGTTGCATAATCATGATTGAGTGCAGCTGGAGGGTTCGGGTGCGGTGCGTCGCTCTCATAGCCCTCAGTTGCAGTGACTTGGATAGAGGTTGGCGGGTGGTTGGTCCACTTGCAATTCCGTGCGACTTGGCGGGTGGTTCCCGCACAGGTGGGGCGATGAGCCACTCTATTTTCCACTGGGTGCGATCGGGTAGCTTCCTAGACTCGGTGATGTGTCACAGTTGCTGTTTACCGTTCGTTTGGCCTTCCGGTTGTTACCGATGTTCTTTGTACCGCTCATACATTTGCACGACATGATACATTTCATTCTGTTTTTGACTGCTGTATTATGTAGCTCTTCGTACTGGGGTTTGACCCCATGTCCCTCTGGGGCTGGTTGTTTTGTTTGTTTTCTTGTTGTTCAGGTCTCCCAGGTTATTCCGCTGGTATTGGTGTTGATCCAGCTGGAGGTGCCCCAGGTGGCGTTTAGAGTGTCCCAGTTAGCGTATAGCATATATGTATCAGTATTATTAGCCAGGGAATGCCCTGTGCTGTGTGGTAATCAGTTGCGGTATTAGTTGACTGATACTTGTTTTATGCTGTACTGTTGTATTATGGCTTTTAGCGTTGTGTATTTCTATCAACTGGGATATTTTGGCATATTGTGGTATTTTAAAATTATGTTTTCTTCGTCAGGCCAAAAGCGAAAAAATTTTAGCCACTTTTTAAAGTGCTTCCGCTATGTTTTACGTGATTTAACTCTGTGTTGTGCACGAGGCCTGACATTGAATGAAGAGTTGTATACTTTCGTTTTGTCGAGCAAACCAAAGAGGTATGCAGAGGCTGAGGATAGTGCTGTTGATATCGAGGAAGGTCTGCGGAACCGGAGGTCATGTGCTAGGCCTCAAGGTGCTCAGGGTGGTCGTCCCGCTGTTCAGGGAGCGCAGTCTTCCCAGTCTTCGCAGTCAGCTCATCAACCCCTGCAGCAGCAGCAACATCAGTTGGCTCAACAGTCTGGCCGTCAGAGGTTCCGACCTCGTGGCCATCAGTTTAAGAAGAAGTCTGGTTCGGGTTCTTCTGGTTCTGACAGCTCTAGTAGCAGTGGTTCTAGGGCAGAGTTTTGTGGCTTCTGTGGAGGCAAGCATTCGTCGACTCAGTGCGTTGGTGTGCAGGGCTCTTGTAATACTGTGGTCAGTATGGGCATTTCGCGAGGGTGTGTCCGTCGGCCAGATCACAGCAAGCCGCAGCCCCACCTCAGGATCGAGGAGGACCGTCTAGGGGTCGTTCCCCTAAGTTCCCGCAGCCTAGGGTTGGAGAGACACAGTTTAGGCCGTTTCAGTTGCCTGGTCCATCGCATTTCGGAAAGTCGTCTCAGCAGCATTTCTCTGGACCCCAACATTCTCAAGTGAATGCCATTACGAGGAGCAAGCAGAGGGCCCGTCGAGCGGAGTGATTGGCAGGTACCACAGCAAGCCGCAGCCCCACCTCAGGATCGAGGAGGACCGTCTAGGGGTCGTTCCCCTAAGTTCCCGCAGCCTAGGGTTGGAGAGACACAGTTTAGGCCGTTTCAGTTGCCTGGTCCATCGCATTTCGGAAAGTCGTCTCAGCAGCATTTCTCTGGACCCCAACATTCTCAAGTGAATGCCATTACGAGGGAGCAAGCAGAGGGCCCGTCGAGCGGAGTGATTGCAGGTAACTGTTCTGTCTTTGATTTTCCTGCACGAGTGTTGTTTGACACTGGCGCATCGCATTCGTTTATTTCTTATTCTTTTGTGGTCGAGCATGGTCTGCATACTTTTTCTTTGTGCGATGTGGTGTCTGTTCTACTCCTAGCGGTGCTAGCCTGTTTTCCCAAGAAGTTTTGTTGGATGGCGTTCTGAGGTTTGGCGAGCATGTGTTGGTGGCGAATTTGTTTCGTTTGATGTTGTGGAATTTCGACTGTATAGTGGGAGTGGACGTGTTGTCCAGTTATAGGGCCTCCGTGGATTGTTTCCATGGGATCGTGCGTTTTAGGCCTCAGTCAGGTGAGAAATGGAATTTACGGTGCTGAATCTCAGTCGAAAATTCCGCTAGTCTCAGCGATGGAGATGTTCAGCTTGTTGTCGGCGAAGAACGCGGGTTTTATGATCTATGCGTTAGATGCATCTTCTTCTTCGCATGTGCAGCTCAGCGACGTTCCAGTGGTGCGTCATTTTCCTGATGTGTTTCCGGAGGAGATTCCTGGATTTCCTCCGAGGAGGGAGATTAACTTTAGCATTGAGTTGGTGCCTGGCACAGCTCCGATTTCACGTGCACCGTATCGTTTAGCGCCTGCTGAATTGAGAGAGCTCAAGGTGCAACTGGATGACTTGCTAGAGAAATGGAGATGTTCAGCTTGTTGTCGGCGAAGAACGCGGGTTTTATGATCTATGCGTTAGATGCATCTTCTTCTTCGCATGTGCAGCTCAGCGACGTTCCAGTGGTGCGTCATTTTCCTGATGTGTTTCCGGAGGAGATTCCTGGATTTCCTCCGAGGAGGGAGATTAACTTTAGCATTGAGTTGGTGCCTGGCACAGCTCCGATTTCACGTGCACCGTATCGTTTAGCGCCTGCTGAATTGAGAGAGCTCAAGGTGCAACTGGATGACTTGCTAGAGAAATGTTTTATCAGACCTAGCATGTCGCCGTGGGGAGCGCCTATTTTGTTTGTCAAGAAGAAGGATGGCACAATGAGAATGTGCATTGATTTCCGTCAGCTGAACAAAGTTACCGTGAAGAATAAGTACCCGTTGCCGAGGATCGACGACTTGTTTGACCAGTTGCAAGGTTCTACTGTATATTCGAAGATCGATCTACGTTCAGGGTACCATCAGTTGAGATTTAGAGATCAATATGTCGCGAAGACTGCTTTTCGTACTAGGTACGGGCATTTTGAGTTTCTGGTAATGCCTTTTGGATTGACTAATGCGCCTGCAGTCTTCATGGATTTGATGAACCGGGTCTTTCGCGAGTTTATAGATCAGTTTGTGATCGTGTTCATCGACGATATCTTGGTGTATTCGAATACTACTTTGGAGCATAAGGAGAATTTGAGAGTTGTTCTTCAGACGTTGAGAGACTCGCAGCTGTATGCCAAGTTTTCTACGTGCGAGTTCTGGTTGGATCGCGTTGTGTTTTTGGGTCATGTGATTTCAGCGGATGGAATTTCTGTGGATCCCAGTAAAGTAGATGCTGTTTTGAACTGGGAGCGACCTAGTAATGTGTCTGAGGTTCGAAGTTTCTTGGGTCTGGCTGGATATTACCGTCGTTTTATAGAGCGTTTCTCTAGTATAGCTAGGCCGATGACTCAGTTGACTCAGAAGGACAAGCGGTTCGTTTATACTGAGCAATGCGAGAATGATTTTCAATTGCTCAAGGAGAAGTTGACTACTGCGCCTATGTTGGCTTTGCCGTCTGGTTCAGGTGGTTATGTCGTGTGTTCCGATGCTTCGCTCAATGGATTGGGCTGTGTGTTGATGCAGCATGGACGAGTCATTGCGTATGCCTCTCGGTAGTTGAAACCGCACGAGACTCGATACCCAGTTCATGATTTGGAGCTAGCAGCTGTGGTCTTTGCATTGAAGATTTGGCGCCACTATCTGTATGGCGAGCAGTTTGTGGTGTATTCGGACCACAAGAGTTTGCAGTATTTGTTTTCGCAGCCTGACTTGAATATGAGACAGCGTAGATGGATGGAATTGTTGAAGGATTTTGATTGTGAGATCAAGTACCAGCCTGGGAAAGTTAATGTAGTGGCGGATACGTTGAGCAGAAAGGCTCAAGGAGATATGCTTGCGTCGTTGTATGTTTCTAAAGATCATGAGCATCTTAGCACTACGGGTTGGAAGTTTTACCAGGCTGAGAAGTATGTGGTGGTTTCTTCTTTCCAAGTTGAGCCACAGATCATTTCGAGCATTAGAGCCGCTCAAAGGACAGATCCTTCTATCCACAAGATGAAGTTGAAGGTCAGGCTGGTCAACTTGAGGACTATTCTGTTTCGTCCGATGGTTGTTTGCGTTTCCGGGGTAGGTTGATTGTGCCCAATCTGATAGATCTATGGGAGGAGATCCTTAGAGAAGCGCATTGCAGTAGACACAGTGTTCATCCTGGTGCACGGAAGATGTACCATGCGTTGAAGCCGCACTTCTGGTGGGCTGGTTTGAAGAGTGACGTTGCTAGTTTTGTTGCTCGTTGCTTAAACTGCCAGTAGGTTAAGGCTGAGAGGATGAGACCTGGTGGTCTGTTGCAGAGTTTGGAAGTGCCCAATGGAATTGGGAGCACATAGCGATGGATTTTGTGATGCATTTGCCTCGTTCAAGTAGAGGTTGCGATGCGATTTGGGTTGTTATATACAGATTGTCGAAGTATGCGCACTTCATTCCCTGTAGTATGACGTTTTCGTTGAAGAAAATGGCAAAACTGTACGTGGATTTTGTGGTTAGATTGCACGGTGTGCCTATTTCAATCGTTTCGGACCGAGATCCAAGTTTACTTCTAGGTTTTGGAAGAGTTTTCAAGCATCTTTGGGTACCAGATTGACTATGAGTACAGCGTGTCACCCCCAAACAGATGGCCAATCTGAGAGAACTATCCAGACGTTGGAGGATATGTTAAGAGCTGTTGTAATGGATTTTGGTGGTAGTTGGCAAGACGCGTTGTCTTTAGTTTGAGTTTTCTTACAATAACAGCTACCAAGTGGCGATTGGTGTTAGAATAATATTTATTAAGTTTTGGTGATAACAAAAAGACAAAATGGATTGATCGATCAGTTGTCGCATTCAACAAGTTCTATTTTATCAGTTGGAGTTTTCATGAAGAGATCAGCAGTTGATTAGTTGGAGGAGTGCTAAACGACGGCGTCTTGATAAGGTGGAACGACGTCGTTGGTATGAACAGTTTCAGTTCAGCAGATACCTTCTTGAAGAGCTACAGCAGTTATTCGTGAAGATTCAGCAGATGGCATTCGATTTGAGTTCTATCGTGTTTTGCTAAGAAGTGTCAACGACAGCATTTTGATAAGTTGGAACGACGTCGTGG
>KV013534.1:87495-100503 GCA_001598015.1 Dorcoceras hygrometricum
AGCAGAACATGTTGCTGCTGGAAATAATCAGCAGTTGCGTGTATACTGCTGATGCTTATAAGCTATCAGCACTTGCCACCCTCAGCGCAAAATTAAAACAGCAGTAGTGTTTTTACACTTATCAGCAGATGTGACTACAACACCTTTGGCGCGAAGTTATCTTTTTCTGTATTTTATTTGATTAAAATATTTGAAAATGATTTTCACCGTACGATCTAAAGTTTTTGAAAATTTTCAAATCTTTTCAAAACAGTACGCGCTAACGGATGGTTGACACGTGTCTATCCATGCAAACAGTCACATCAACATTCTCTCTCCCCAAAAGCTTTTCGCATTCCTTATATTCTACGCGCTAACTGTTCATTGTCTTTTACATTGCTTATTTGCTCTATCGTATTCTCTTGTGCGTATATCTCTCTTGCAAAGCTTTTTACAGGCATTTTCTCTTCGACGATCTACAATCAAAATGGCGTCTTCACTCTACTCAAATGCTCAACACGTCGATTTCGACTCAGTGCTTGCAATGGATGACCCCGGCATGGTTTCTATGTTTGAAGCTCTTATGGCCTCTGGCCTTAGAGGATTTCTGGGCTGCCCTGCCGTTGTATATGAGGATGCGTTGGTGGACTTCTTTGAGAATGCATCAGTTCGGAATGGGGTAGTTTTCAGTACTGTTGGTGGTCAGATAGTGAAGATCTCTGAGAAGATGTTTGCTGAATCGTTTGAGTTGCCAGTAGAGGGTTTGGGGGATTTATCTGAGATGCCTAAGGATGCTATCTTTGATGCAAGGAGCATAGTGTCGTTGTCTGGTGAGCAGATCAACTTATCGGGCAGGAAAAATCAGATGAAGATGCCCTATCGCCTTCTCTGCGACATTGTGGCGAAAGCAATTTCTGTGAAAGCTGGATCTTTCAACGCCATTACTGTTGAGAAATTCTCTTTGATGACGGCGGTGGTGTGTGGTGTAAAGATGAACTGGGCAAAGTTCTTGTTTGGTATTCTGAAGAAGATGGTGGCTGTGAAGACGAAGCAAGCCAAAGGGTTTGCGATTCAGATTAGTTTGTTGTTGGCAACCTTTCCTGCTGTGGAGTTGGGTGAGGCCTCTGCGTTTCCAGCCTCAAAAATTCTTTCAAAGAAGACAGTACTTCGTTTTGTTTCTATAAACGATAGGGATGGTGCTGAGGAGATTACAGGGGCAGGGAAGAAGAAGGATGTTTCAAAGAAGAGAACTGCTGCTGATATTGAAGCAGCAGTACCCAAAAAGAAGAGGACTTCCAAAAAGAAATCCATTTCCTCTATTTCTTCCTTGGAGATGGTGGTCGTGGCTGAAGAGGCGTTGGTAGTGGAGCCATTGGATGTTGAGGAGCCCAGATGCTCTTCTGCTGATGCGGTGGATTTGATCATTCAGCAGGTGCTCGATGAAACGCGAGCTGATGAGGCACCTGCTGATACAACTGAACCAGCAGTGACTGTAGAGAAGAATTGGTTTGATCTGCCTTATGATGATCTTGTCAAACAGTGGGAGGCAGAGCGTCCAGTGGTCACGGCGAGTGACACTGAGGATGACGATGTAGCAACTGCTGATGTTGCTCCTGCTGATCAAGTTCAGCAGGTAGATGATTTTGAAGCGCCTATCTCTGCTGAAGAGGTGCTTAGCGCAGATGAGAAAACGTCACTGGATGATATTCTATTGTCCATTCCAGTTGATATTCCTCTACCCTCCACTTGCATGGAAATCACGCAGATCAAAATGGGCCAAATGATAAAGATTCCGGGTGTCACGAAGTGGACCTGGTTTCTCAAACAACTTCCTCGTATTCCTGCCGAAGACAAGGGCAAAGAATTGTTGGTGGAGAAAGACCCTGTCAGGGGCAATCCGGCTAAAGAACACTATTCTTTAATTTGTGCCGATATTGAGTTGTTAGTGAATTTGCGGGCTCAGGCGATTGATGAGGTTGCTTCATTCTTTCGTTCTTTTAGCTTGAGGAAATTGTCCTCAATCAATTTTGAAGAAATGTACAGCAAAGAAGAGCAAGTTTTGCGCTGGGGAGAGACTGAGTCTCCTCAGATTGCTATTCAACGGAAATTTTATATCTTGCTGAAATATAGGACAATTTTGGTATGGAAATTTCTGGAAGCATGGAGGATCAATTTTGCTCCAGGCCAAGGTTCTACGGCTGTGGATATTCAGGTTATTGAGCTTCTCTCGGCCCTCCATCTTTCTCTATTAGAGGAATTAGCAAAGGAAACACGCATTCTTGGTCTCACATGGACTAAGCCTTGTTGCTCTTCGGTGTTTGAGGGGAGTCCACGCGATCGAGGAGCTGTTCTTGCTAGATCAAATTCTAACACTCGATCGTTGTGTTGGATCAGAAGGATGTTTTTGGTGGATGGTGCATGGGCTGTGGAGCAGTGTGCTGACATGTGGGTGAAAATCCCCAGGAAGGTTGAGTCTACTGAGGTTCCTCTTCAGAGGCAGTATGATGACACTCTACCTACTATGAGTGTATTTTTCAAACTGTTGAGGAAGCGGTGGGCGGATGTATGCTTGGAAGCTGTTGAGTTTTGTGCGCAGAGACTTCTACCAGTTGATTCTATTCGATCTTGCAGGTCTTTGCAGTTGAGTGACTCAGTTTCCAGTTTTTATTCTCGCCGACCTACAGTTTTTGAGCTCAGAGTTTCTCAGTTTTGCTCCGTATTTGTTAATTTGAGTTTATTCAACCGGATTTCAAGTGCAGAAATTACAGAGTTTCTTTCAGCTATTGCTTTAGAGAAGACAGTTTTGCGCGGCGTACAGAGTTTTGAAGATTCTTTTTCAGTTGCTCCTCATGTACAGTTAGCATTGGAGCAGCAGCAGTCTTCTTCTTCATCCAGCAGTTCTTCTCTCCGTTTTGATCATACAGATGTTTATGCAACTGCGTCTTCCCGACTTCCTATCTCTCAGGATCTCTCTGCTATATTTGCTGATTTTCAAGTTACTCTTTCAGAACAGCTGTTTGAGTCTCAAAGCAACATATCTTCGAAGCTGCATAAGATTGAGCAAAGTGTGCGCGACTCCCTGAATGATCAAGCTGCAGTGTTCAAATCTTTATCTCAGGAAGCACGTCAAGAGAATCGCACTTTGGATGATGTTCAGACTATACGCTTCAACGAATTCCGCAAGAAGGTTTTAGAGCAAAATGCTTCTATCTTTGTTGGACTGGCGGACGTTCGTAAAGAAGTGCAAGACGTAAATGCCAAGGTGGACATCATGGCCTCGCGCTTGAATGATATTCAGAAGGATGCTGAGGCTAACAAGGAAGCCCTTTCCCACCAATTATTTGAATTTCACAGTCAGGCACAAGAGAATCATGCTGTGATTCATGCCCAGCTCAGTGAGCTCGTTGATTATATCCATAGGGGCCGTGCTGACAAAAAGGGGGAAATAAGTGGCAGCCGAGGACCTCAACAGCCTGCTGGTACTCAAATTACAGGCAGTGCAGTTACTCCCTCTTTTGAGCAAAGAGTTCAAATGGCTCAGCGGAGACTTGTTCAAACAGTTATCAATGCTGATGCTGCTAACAGAGAAAGTCAAGAGGCAGCAGAGAGAGACAGGGAAAGAAGAAGGAAAGAAGCAAGGTCTTTGAAGAGAAGGAGAAAAGATTAAATTTTCTTTCTGCTGATAATTTTTGTACACATCCTATGTACAATTTTTGTTGGTTAATGAAAATTGTTTTCCAGCAGATTGTGTGCAATTTATTTTTGCATAGTTTGTTTGTCTCGGCTGCTGAAGGGTTTGTCATCACCAAAAAGGGGGAAATTGTTAGAACAATATTTATTAAGTTTTGGTGATAACAAAAAGATAAAATGGATTGATCGATCAGTTGTCGCATTCAACAAGTGCTATTTTATCAGTTTGGAGTTTTCATGAAGAGATCAGCAGTTGATTAGTTGGAGGAGTGCTAAACGACGGCGTCTTGATAAGGTGGAACGACGTCGTTGGTATGACAAGTTACAGTTCAGCAGATACCTTCTTGAAGAGCTTCAGCAGTTATTCGTGAAGATTCAGCAGATGGTATTCGATTTGAGTTCTATCGTGTTTTGCTAAGAAGTGTCAACGACAGCGTTTTGATAAGTTGGAACGACGTCGTGGAGTGCACTGTTTCGTTTCAGCAGATGAAGATTTCAGCAGACTCTTTGTTGAAGTAGTTCAGCAGTTGCTTGGTCTATCTATTGAAGATTGCGATACGACAGCGTTTGAGTTAGTTGGAACGACAGCGTTTTGGATTGATTCAGCAGAAGCGTTCTTTAGAGAATCCAGCAGATGCTCTACTTGTTGTAATCCAGCAGATGCTTTACGAAGATAGCTAAACGGTGTCGCTTAAATAAGTTGACACGACATCGTTTTATTGCTAAAGAAATCAGCAGATGGAAAAACGCGTACGCATATCAGCAGATGAATTCTTCTTGGCGTTTTTCCAGTTGAAGCTTTCGACGATGGATGTTAGTGCTGATTTCCAAAGTAATTTCAGGCGCAAGCTCAAAGTATTTGAAATACGATCGTTTGCTTATATGGAAAAGATTTATTGGATCGTACAGTTGCCTGGAATGAAGGAAACAAGGTGGGTACTATTTTGGGTGAATAGTACAGTGTACAGTGGCCGTTTCTCTATGCTTGCACAAAAATGGAAAGAAGACAAATTGGCTCTGTGGATGAGCGTTTGACCTTGCAGTGGAGCAGAGATTACGGTGTACTATTTTGGCAGTAATTCAAACGGGATTTATTTCCTTTGGAGGATTTAATGTTACCGTTGCAGTCGAAGCCTATAAATATCAGCAGCGGCTTTGAAGAACAAAAACAATCGCTATTCTATCTTGCTACAACGCTGCCAAAATATTTACAGAGCTTTCTCTACGTTAATATTCAAAAAGCTCAAGACTCGAAGAACAAGTCGTTTTTGATCTTCATTAGATAAACTTTCGAGTCAACTTCTAGTGTTACCTTCCGAGGAGGAAGAAGGGGAGACGTAGGATATTTATATCCGAACTTCCAGAAACAAACTCTCGTCTCAATCTCTTATTTACAGCATTTACTTACTGTTTGCACATTGTTTGTTCACAAACCAATCGGCCTATTTCCGCACATTTATTGTTGGCTGAGAAGTTTGCTTATAACTGAGATCCAAAACTTTTTAAAAGAACTTTGAAATAGAAAAATCGAAGGAGTTCATTCAACCCCCCCCCCCTTCTGAACTCCTATTTGCTTAGTGATCCTATTTCCGGGGACCATCAAGCGTTGTGATCGGCTGACTGACTTGTCGCTCCTGAAAGGTCCAATGCTATCATCGAGGTGGTGGCCGGCTGAGTTGTTGCACCTGAAGACCACTGAGCTATGATGGTCGACTGTGTGTCGCTCCTGAAGATCACGAATCGATGATTTCCACCGGTTGATTGGCTGTGCGTGGTTTTGAAGCTCCTCTGATTTGCCAGCTGAGTTGTTGGCCTTGATTACCGATTGTTCTTTGGTACCCTCATGCATATCATGACTTGAAATATTGCATGTTTTATGAATTGCTGCTTTATGAGTGCTCTTCGTACTAAGGTTTGACCTCGTTTTTTTTCCTTTTTTGGGCTTCTTTGGTCTGTGTTGGCCTTTGCAGGATCTTCATGTAATCCAGCTGGACAGAGTGGAGCGTCAGCTGGTAGATCCCCGTTTTGAGTCCCAGTTATATTTATACTATGTATTGTACCAAGGGATGCCCTGCGTGAAAAATGTATTTGTGGATCTGTATTTGATGTATACTTATTTGTGTTTTGATGATTGATGGATATTTGAGCAAAAATCCTTATTTAAATATGCTTGTATTTTGAAGAGATGATTTTATGTTCATGCCCAAAACGAAAATTTTTAGCCCTATTTTAATGCTTTCGCAATATTTGTGATTAATCGAGTAATTAATCTGTAATTAGCGCATCGGGCCTAAAATATAAGGATTTACAACAACTGTTTTGGTGGCAAGAAATGAAACGAGATATTTCCAATTTTGTTTCTGACTGTTTAACATGCCAACAAGTAAAAACAGAGCATCAAGACCGACGGGGATGTTACAACCACTCTCTATACCAATATGGAAATTGGATAACATAGCGATGGATTTCGTAGTGGGTTTACCAAAGACACTCCATGGATTTAACTCTATTTGGGTTATTATTGAGAGAGTAACTAAGTCAGCTCACGTTTTACCAGTAAAGATGACGTATGATCTGAATAAGTATGCTGAGCTGTATGTGAAAGAAATAGTGAAACTCCATGGTATTCCAAGTTCTATAGTATCAGATCGAGATCCCATATTTACTTCTATGTTTTGGAAGAGCTTACATAAGTCCATGGGAAATAAGTTACCCTTCAGTACAGCTTTCCATCCGCAAACTGATGGACAATCGGAAAGAGTGATTCAAACACTAGAGGATTTGCTTCATGCGTGTACTTTAGACTTTGCAGAAAGCTGGGATTCTAAATTGCCCTTAGTTGAGTTCACGTACAACAAAAGTTATCAGGCTTCAATAGAAATGGCTCCTTACAAAGCACAGTATGGCAGAAAATGTAGATCACCGATACATTGGGATGATGTAGGTGAAAGATCAGAGATAGGACCTGATATTATAAAACAGACTTCAGAAACCATCAAGAGAATACGTGATCGAATGAAAACGGCACAGAGTAGACAAAAGAGCTATGCTGATAGCCATCGCCGTGAATTAAATTTCGAAGTAGGAGATCATGTGTTTCTGAAAGTAGCACCTATGAAGGGTGTAACGAGATTTGGACGAAAAGGCAAGCTGAGTCCCAGATATATTGGACCATTTGAGATACTGGAAAGAGTCGGGACTTTAGCTTATTATCTAGCTTTACCTCCACAGTTTTCAGCAGTTCACAATGTATTTCATGTATCAGCTCTCAGGAAATACATTTTGAATCCTTCGCATATGCTTAGGTACGAGCCTATCCAACTTGCACCAGATTTGACTTACGAAGAAGCTCCAGTGAAAATTCTTTCGAGAGAGAATCGTAAGTTAAGAAATAGAAGTATCCCTATGATTAAGATTCAGTGGGCAAATCACTAAGAAATGGAAGCAACCTGGGAAGCCAAAGCTGATATGCGAAGTAGCTATCCAGATTTGTTAAGTAAGTAAATTTTGAGGACGAAATTTCTATAAGGAGGGTAGAATTGTAACGCACAGAAATATTTAAATCCACAATTTGAAAGTTTAAAGAGTTGAGAGATCTATTTGAAATAATATCGTAAATCAGCTTTCATATAGTTGATTTTTCAGATTTGAGGCACGGTTGCAAGAGCTGTCCTGTCGGTCCAGATAATCGATTTATTTCTTCTTTCAAATAAAAATGGTTCGGAATCTTTAGTTTATTTTAAAACTTGGGTAGCACTTTTTAAGTATTCATAGCACTTTTGGAAGAAACGTGTTTAATTACTAGACTTAAGGTTTCATATAAAAGCTGTCGAAACGCTGCATACTCATTTCATTCTCAAATATTTCACTTTTCACAAGCGGTGGTCTCTGCAAGAAAACCGAAAAAAGTTTTCAAAACTTTTTTACAGGAAGTGATCGGATTGCGTGTTGATTCAGGCTAGATAAACTCGCTATAATTGTTGTCGTAGATTAAGGCAAGTAAACTCTGTTTATTGCTACACACTTGAAAAGCATATATTGTTTCTGCTGCATGTTTGTATGATTTTTAAAGGTTTGAGAACTGAGTTTTGATGTTCTTCGAAACACAAAAAGAAGTAATATGTTTTGAATAGAAAGTATGTGTTTGCAGAGATTTTGATTCAGAAAAGTTGTTAGAAAATGTGTAAAGATGTTCGTTCTTGTTTCTTCTGAGTTTTCTGAGATATTCTTCAAAGCAACTCACAAGCAGCTTACGTGATTTTCCTTCAGTATTTCATCAGTAGCTTACAAGTAGCTTCGTCATTCATGTTTCTGGAGTTTTTCTTAGATATTTTTGAATCCTTCAGATTAAGGAAACCTTCTGATCTTTGATATTTCAGTATAATTTCGAAATCTGATTATTTTCTTGAAATTGTTATGGTTCGTCAATTCCAAAAACTGATGTTGAGTTTGCGATATGTTCTCTCTTTTAGAACTGTTTTATGTTGAGATCCTATTTCGTAATCCAAGTCTGAATTTACTTCGTTTGATCAATGAAATCTGAACTGTTCATTTAAGTCATGTCGACTTTTCCAAATCTGAGTTGACCAAACAGTCCAGATCTTATTTTCTACCGAAAGTTGTGATAGGATCAATGTAATCGAAAATATAGTTAAAATAAGCTTAGGAGTTCAGAAGGGGGGGGGTTGAATGAACTCCTTCGATTTTTTATTTTTCGAAATCTTAAAACTATTTTTACAATCCTCGCTTAACTCAGATCTGAGGCTCTCAGTTCAGATCTGTTTTCTTGGTTAACAAAAGTTGTTTAGAAAGAAATTGATTAAACAGTGAACAGTTAACAATAAATACGATGAAAATAATTAAAGATAGAGTTGAGAGTTTGTTTGTGGAAGTTCGGATCTGAAGATCCTACGTCTCCCCTTCTTCCTTTTCAGGAAGGTTCCACTATAAGATTTGATGTATACAGCTTCTGTAGACACCCGATCACTCAAGCCACGCTACAAGTGAACTCCTAGTAACCGCAATCTACGCAGATACCACTGCGGATTACAATCAAATGAATTTTACGAACTGCTTCACACAGAAAGTTCGTTACAGACTCTAATATGATTTAACAAAGAAAGCAATACAATAGAGTTCTGTAAAGCTTCTGGTTTCTTTTACAATGAAAATTATTTACAAATGTAAACCAGAAGATATCTCGAAAATTTTCTAATATGAACTGAACGATAGTGTTCTTCGAGATGGTGAATGCTAGGACTCAAAATATTTTGCAAGAGAGTGTTTTTGAGAGTCACTGAGAGCTCGTAGTTTTGCAAAGAAAACAAGAGAGTGAGAGATTCAACGAGAGCTTTTTCAAAGTCACCGAGAGCTTCTTAAAATCGGCGAGAGCTTCTTTGTTTGAAATCTTTAGCTATAAATACTCTTCCATCTTCACCGGTCATTAATTGAGCCAGTAGACACAAAACTCGTTTCCATATCTTCATCGAATCAATGCATTAAATGCTCCATTAATTCTATGCAAAGGTCTGTCTAAAGTTGTCAGAGCTTTGTTGACTTTAATACCCAAACTAGGTAAACGTCGAATAGACCAACTCTGCGTCCTACAAAGTATTCTCCAAATAGCTCTGAACTGAGTCTCTTTCATTCACTTTGTCTAACAGGCTTTATACGATTGAATCTTGATTGTTGAATCCTTTGGAATGAATATCTGATAAAATCTTAAGCTCAAACATGTTTCGGCACTGAGATCTGAAATCTGCTCTCAAATATATAAGCTTTACTTTTCTTTAACAATATATTCAGATCTGCCCTTTGTCTCTTTAACTATACCAAAGTAAAATCTGACATCTCTGTTCTGCTTTATTCAATAGAAACCTCGGATCTAAAACTCTGTTTCTGATAGAATCTGATACACTGTTTTCTCTCTAACAAACTATACCGGATCTGAAAAACTCTGTTCCCTGAAACTGAAATAACTGACCCGATGAATACCCAAATCTGATAAGCTCTGATCTGATCTGTTCTGAAAGCTTCTGAACTGACTCAATACGCTCTGATCTGAAATCTGTTCTAAAACACTCTGATCTGATCTGAATATGCCTTGTCCAAATCTGAGTGGATCTGAGTCCCCGATCCTAATCTAATAGAATGCGATTACTCCAAATCTGATAGCTTATGTTCAGTTATTTATCTTGTTTATGTTATCACCAAAACTTATAAATTTTATCTTAACAATTTCCCCCTTTTTAGTGATGACAATGTTGGTCGATCCGGATCCGCCCCTCGGCTAGGCAGCGGAAGAACAATAGAAAAAGCCGGGAGACGATCAATACGAACAGTGCAAAACAAACTACGACATTCATAGGATGTTTAAGCGGATTACCTTGCTGGCACTTGTGCCTGGCTCCAACCGGTATTACAAGAATCCGGCTCTTCTCGGTAGATTGCGGTAGTTTACGCCAATCCGGTCCATGACCAGATCCGAGACTCCTTCGTCAGGCTGTACTAGAAGCCCTGAAGAGATCAGCACGAACGGATTCTCCTCGTCGAATTGGCCGGAAACAATTTTCCGGCGAAGACGGCGGCGGCGGCGGCGGCGCGTGGAGGCGGAGGCGGCGGCGGCGGCGGCTTGAGAGTGAGGAGGGTGGCGGCTAGCAAGTAGGTTTAGGGTTATCAATGTAGTGTTGTATATTCAATGAAGTCATTAAGTCTAATTAAATAGACATAATGATGGACTTGGACCGGACCAACGGGCCCGGGTCCAAATGACGATATCCATCGCTGCGACTTCATCGTAACTCCGATCGCCGATCAGATCGGACCGATCGACTCAGTTTCAAAAACTGAATGTTATGATGTGAAAAACAATTTTTCAGATCATATAACCCTAAATTGCAAAATGACCGTTTTGCCCCTCAACAGCGGGAAACCCCGGTTTGACCCCTGTTGACATTTAGGAAGTCGCACTTCCCGAAATCCTCTTCTCGTGCTCAACACATTGAGCTGAGTATCCGTGCGTGAATCTCGAATCTAGTACTTGTGTGACCCTCAATGGTTCAGGGATACAGCTAGCCGTGGGCCCACAACCATTGTGGCTCCGGAATCACAATTCCGGACCTGCCCAACGGATCAGGTAAAGCGTCTACCAACATCATCCCATGATCCCCTAGGTATCACTGATAGTGCCTGCAAGAACCAGTCGGTCGTGGTTAGCGTACAGTACGGTCCTTTCAATCCATATATCCCTGATCAGATCAACGATCATTGGTAAATCGAGAGTCGCTATAGATCCGATAGCCATGCATTCATCTTGGAGATCGAATGGTGACATCACGAGTGTAACTAGGTAAACACATTTACCTAAAACACTTCTAATACTCTGGCCAGAGATTTATACACTATTATCCCCTCAGATAGCATAGAATATCCACGCATGTCTGCGAGCGGTGAATCCTCGACAACGATGCATCGACTCCTACATACATCGGGGTCTCACCCAATCCCGACGCCTTATGACCCCAAGCGAGTCGGAAAACGGGTAAAAGTGAGACGCCTATCATGTAGAGTCTCAATGATGTTTCGAGTCGTGAGGACTAATCAGTACAACAAAGACCTCGGACTTATCCATTCGACAAATGGTAACCACTTGGAAAGTCCGAAGGAGGGTAGTTCGATAGATCACCAGGTCACTATCTATCTGCATGCTCAGAACATCACAATGTTCTCTACCAATGAAACATGGTACTTCACATCGCAGATACTAGTCTCGAACTCGGGCGGCCTTATCCTCATTTTGACGGCACAATCGACTAGGAACATGTTCAGAATACACAGCGACTATTAGATGTGTTTCATGATAGCCGTCATACCCACTATCACATCTAACATACGCTTAAGTGCATTCTAGGTCTTTACTCAACGCAATTGTAAATCATTACACACATAATGAAAGTAAAGAATGCCATATAAGAAAATGCGAATATCATATATAAAGATTGTTTGTACAAGAGTCTATAAAACCCACACGCCACAAGTTGGCTAGTTGGGCATCTACTCTAACAATATCCCACTTTCCCTAAAGCCAACTACTCATCAGACGCAATCCCATTGTTTCGCGATGTTTTTCAAACAATGGTCCAGGCAAGGGCTTCGTAAGTGGATCAGCAACGTTGTCCGCAGAGGCGACTCTAGTAAAGAATGCCATATAAGAAAATGCGAATATCATATATAAAGATTGTTTGTACAAGAGTCTATAAAACCCACACGCCACAAGTTGGCTAGTTGGGCATCTACTCTAACAATATCCCACTTTCCCTAAAGCCAACTACTCATCAGACGCAATCCCATTGTTTCGCGATGTTTTTCAAACAATGGTCCAGGCAAGGGCTTCGTAAGTGGATCAGCAACGTTGTCCGCAGAGGCGACTCTCTCAACTGCTATGTCACCTCTAGCCACAATATCCCGGATTATGTGGTATTTCCTCAGTAGGTGTTTGGATCTTTGGTGAGACCTAGGCTCCTTTGCTTGCGCAACGGCACCCGTGTTGTCGCAGTACACCGGGACTGGACCAACTCCATTAGGAATGACGCCCAACTCTTGTACGAAATTCCTTATCCAAACGGCCTCCTTAGCAGCAGCTGATGCTGCAATGTACTCAGCCTCAGTGGTTGAATCCGCGATGGTGTCTTGCTTGGAACTCTTCCAAGAGACAGCACCACCATTGAGCATGAATACAAATCCAGAGGTTGATTTCGAATCATCCACGTCACACTGGAAGCTAGAATCAGAATAGCCTTCCAGTTTCAGTTCACCACCCCCGTAGACCATGAACATATTCTTAGTCCTTCGTAAGTACTTAAGAATATCCTTCACGGCCTTCCAATGCAATTGGCCGGGGTTGGCCTGGTAGCGGCTCGTGACACTCAGAGCATATGCGACGTCCGGTCTAGTTGAGATCATGCCATACATAATACTACCTATAGCCGAGGCATATGGTACACGTGCCATACTCTCTATCTCTTCATCAGTCTTTGGACACATAGACTCGGATATAGTGACCCCGTGGCACATAGATAGGTGTCCTCTCTTGGACTGAGAACCTCTTAAGTATGGTATCGATGTAGGTAGCTTGGGTGAGTCCGAGCATCCGTTTAGATCTATCCCGATAGATCTGTATTCCAAGAATATAGGATGCTTCGCCCATGTCCTTCATCGAAAATCTGCTAGACAACCATACTTTAGTTGACTGCAACATTCCTACATCATTCCCAATGAGCAGAATGTCATCAACATAAAGTACTAGGAACGTCACAGCACTTTTAACTACCTTTTTATAGA
>KV013534.1:119616-177496 GCA_001598015.1 Dorcoceras hygrometricum
TCCACTCGACAAATGGTAACCACTTGGAAAGTCCGAAGGAGGGTAGTTCGATAGATCACCAGGTCACAATCTATCTGCATGCTCAGAACATCACAATGTTCCCTACCAATGAAACATGGTACTTCGCATCGCAGATACTAGTCTCGAGCTCGGGCGGCCTTATCCTCATTTTGACGGCCCAATCGACTAGGAACTAATTCAGAATACACAGTGACTATTAGATGTGTTTCATGATAGCCGTCATATCCACTATCACATCTAACATACACTATGGTGCATTCTAGGTCTTTATCCAACACAATTGTTAACATTATATAAACATAACGAAGATAAAGAATGCCATAAACAAATGCGAATATCATATATAAAGACTGTCATATACAAGAGTCTATAAACCCACACGCCACAAGTTGGCTAGTTGGGCATCTACTCTAACATTGTGTTGGTTTATCAGTTTCAGATCTGGTTGCTCTGGACTTTGTTGTGGTAATTATAGCTCAGAAGGTTAAGGTACGGATGTGAGCTTGTTTTACAGCGTTGGATTTGGCATGGATATTATGTGAGCTGCTGTGTATGCTTCGGTTCGTTGTGTTGATTGTTGCAAGCTGTTGCATTTTCATACACGCATTATTCATGTTGAGCTCATCTTGTTTAGCCGTGCCTTGTTGTGTTGATCTTTGTGTACCAGGATGCTTGTTTTGGAGGTCGAGCGGGTAACTCCCGTGTCCCTCATCTCCCTGCTGGGACCTGTTAGCCACTATGAGCGGAGTGGGTAGCTCCCACATCTCATGAGTTGGGAAACAACAGGTTGAGTGATCTGTTGTGCATCTGGTACCGTGTGTTGAGACGAGTGGGTAGCTCCCATATACTCACACACCCCGTGGTCACTATCTTTCAGTTGTTCTGTATCAGTTGTTGAGCAGTTTTTTTGAGATCCTTTGGCTCCTTGCCTTTGGTTGTAGCCTTGTTCTCTTGCATAGCATCTGCAAATTATCTGTTGCTATCTATTAGCTGTCTTTCAGTTGCTCTCCGTACTGGGGTTTGACCCCAATGTCCCTCTGGGTCTGGTTGTTTTGTTTGCCTGTGTGTGTTTCAGGTTATCATGGTTTTCCAGCTGGTCGTGGATTTGATCCAGCTGGTAATGCCCCGGGAGGTGGATAGAGTGTCCCAGTTATATATAGTATTTATTAGTTATATTGTATGGTATCTATGTTGAGCAAGAGACTCATAATGGATCCTTTAGTTTGTTGATTGGGAGTCACTCTATGCTAGTATGTTAGTTGTGTTGTATGCGTTGTAGTTGGTTTTCGAATGTTGTAAAACCAATATTTTGAATATCGGTGTATTTTAAATTATGTTTTCTAAGTCAGGCCAGAGCGAAAAATGTTAGCCACTATTTTAAATGCTTCCGCTATCGTTTATTGCGTGGTTAACTCTATGTTGTGCACGAGGCCTGACAACGTAAGTGCCAACAGTTTTAGCAGTGAGGATCTTGAGAGGGGGGAAGGCCTTTGATTCGCCCAATTCCAGGTCTTGTGCTCCCTTCAAAATTATACAAATCTTCACCGCAAACCCTCGGGCTTGCTTCGAAGCAGGAGACACCATGTACTTCAAGATGTGGAAAAACAATCTCCCCCAATTGATTTCACTCCATCATGAATAGCGGCCATCAACAGAAACCGCTCATGGGTAACCGCATCGAAGGATCCTGCCTTGATTGTCACAGTCTTGGCCAATATGTATTCAACAATCGAAACTCGATCTTCATTTCCCTCTTATTGCAAGAGTTCTTAAGCTGTTCACCATCGGCAGAGGACGCGCTCCTATAGTCAAACACCAAATCCTTCGGCACTTTACTCATATCTGTCAACCCCTCTGTTGGTAACTCAAAAGTTCCAGCAAATAGCTCCTCAGAAATCTCAATAGACTTGCCCTGAACGGCACTAATAACTTTGTTGTCCCTTACTGAGGCGTTGTGAAAGAAATCCACCAAAGCAGCTTCATAGATGGCAGAAGAACATCCCAAGAACCCACGGAGTCCAGACGACTCAAGGGCCTTGAACATTTGAACCATTCCTTTATCAGACGACTCAAGGGCCTTGAACATTTGAACCATTCCTTCATCTGCCATACTGAACACTGAGTCGAATTAGACTTGGATAGCATTGTGAATCAGATAAGCAGCCATTGCTGTAGGTTGATTGAACGAATAAAAGCATCGAAAAGATAGATAATCTGCAATAAGAGAACACTGAAAGCACGATAGCTCGATAGTAATTTCGCAAGGTAAATGTTAAAGGTAATCGAAAAGGCGTATATAAGAGAAAGGAATATGAAACGGTAGGCATTTACAGTGTTGATGTGACGTTTCGCATGATGACAACACACGTGTCAATCATCCGACGGCGCGATCAGATTTTGAAATGATTTGAAATTTTACCATGAGGGTGAACAAGTAAAAACGAGCGCCATTCTATAAATACGTCACAGATATTGTATCAGATGAGGTACTGTCAGGTCTGGTCACATATAGAATCAACTGTATGAAACGAACCAGACTCTAGAATTTTTTTTAAAACATATGCGGAAAAACATAAACTTAAAGTATGGACTCGTTCCCTTTTTAAAACATTTCTAAATCATTTTCTTAACAAAACTTGAAATATAAATAAATAATTATTTTAAGTCATAAAACCATCCGTACTGTAAAAAAAAATCAACTGCATAAAGTACTGAAAATGAACATGTTTAAAACCGACATAAAAAAATGTATCATGACAGAACTGAAACATAAAGGCGGTCACGGGGTACTACTGCAACAGGCGCTCAGAGGTCCTCACCGTCAGTCGGGATATACTCATCAGCAGGGTCATCACCTGCACCATTTAAACCTAGTGAGCCTAGAGGCTCAGCATGCTCTATCGTATATCATAATAAAGTACATACTAATAAAATCGCATGCAGGCACATACTTGTATTAAAATAACGCTAAAACATGAATGTGTGCATGATCTGAAAACATTGTTTCATACATTTCATATCATACATGTGTAACATAAACATACATAAGGCATGACATAACATAACATGAAAAACGTATGCGTCGTATCCATGAATGTGAGCGGGCGTGTGACTGATCATTCGAAATAACCAATGTACGTAGCGGTGTGGTTCACCTGACCTCGAGCCGGGATACCTATATGTCACACCTCTATGCTTGCCACTTCACCATGATATCACACATGGATCCATAAGCTCATAATCATACATTAAAATAGGGTATACCCGGGCCCGGCTACCCGACTAGCTCCCATCATTAAACTTTGCCACATCACTTCAATCCCTCGGGTTTTATCTTAAAAGAGACATGTCTGATCGTTTCATAAAATCTCATGATGCGTGCATTTCTTAAAATCATGCAATTTAAAATTTAGCTCGATAATATATATTTAATCTTTTCCTTACATTTACTTACATAACATACCACATATATGATTAAATATACATTTACGGGCTTCTACATTTTTCTACTTCGGTCAAGGATTGATTCAGGAGCCTGGCCCACTACTTCTAAACCACACATCGCTCTTAACTTAATCGATGAAACGAATGTTCACCACTTTTTACAATTTTTGCCTAATTTATTTAAATTTTGATTTCTTAAAATCGAGGCTAATTGTGACTAATTAAATCAATTTTTACTTCTTAAAATCGATTTGGACTTATTAAAAATCGATTTTGACCTTTAAAATCAATTTAAATCAATTTTGACCACAAAAGACGATTTTGACCAAAAGACCGATTTTGACCAAATTAAAACCCCAAAGATCAATTTTGACTTAATTAAAATTCCAAAGATCAATTTTGACTTAATTAAAATTCCAAAGGGTCCTAATTTTGACTTAAAACTTAAAAATAAACATAACTTTAAAAGTTTGACTCCATTCTTAACATCTGCTTATTAAAAATCGATTTTGACCTTTAAAATCAATTTAAATCAATTTTGACCACAAAAGACGATTTTGACCAAAAGACCGATTTTGACCAAATTAAAACCCCAAAGATCAATTTTGACTTAATTAAAATTCCAAAGATCAATTTTGACTTAATTAAAATTCCAAAGGGTCCTAATTTTGACTTAAAACTTAAAAATAAACATAACTTTAAAAGTTTGACTCCATTCTTAACATCTGACTATTTTCTATAAAATTGGACCTTTGACTTAAAATTAAAATAACAGGTCCATGATTAAAATAACTTGGACCTATTTTAAAACATTTTGACTCGGGACTCGATGAACCAAATCGATCCAACCGAATCAAACTGGTTTGATCCAACCGGCCGGCCCAACATGTCGCCCTACTCCACGCGTGAGCCGCCGCCCAGCTCTTGCTCGACGCCCAATTCTCGGCGTTCGTGCTCTCTGCTCCTGCCACCATGGTCAGAGCGGACCACCCCCAGGTCCAGCCGGTTACAACGATCCCAGCCATGGCCCCAACTGAGGTCTACAGGTGCACGCACGATGGGTGACAAGAGGGCTGCTCCCCCTGCGCGACGCATCGCGAGCCCACCTCGACCAGCCATGGTTTTTGCTCCAACCAGCCTACTTCTTGACACCTAGAGACCACCATGAGACCACTAAAGACCACCCCTCAAGCCCCTAGAACACGCCTGGACCGAAGCATCACAAATTGGGATCGAAATTCATGTTAGAAAATAGGGTGCATGCATGATCCGAAAATAAGCATCATGAATCTCAATAAATCGCACGCAATACAGGCCATAAATCATTAAAAATTGATTTAATACAGTTTAAACGGTGAGAAAAAAAGTTGATATCACATGTCTGGTTTGTAAAAGAGGTAGATCTGCGAGGTACCGACGTTGTAGACGCGAGATCGGGACGCAACCGGCTTTGGATCACCAAGCTTCTCCAATGGATGATGGTTCGAAATTTTTGTGTTATGGGGAGGAGGGGACGGCTGAAGTAACTAGGGGAAGTTAGGTTTGTGTAAAGTTTTGAGTTATGAATTAATGCAATGTGACACACTTGACCCCTATGGGTTTAATTAAGAAAATGGGAGAAAAGGACATGCTTGCCCCTCTAATTAATTTAAAAGGCACTTTAAAACTCATAATTGGGCTTTAAAGATTTTATTTTCGAAGTCTAGGCCTCCTCATATTTTAAAACACCTTAAAACTCAATAAAACAGACCATATAGGCGAAAAACGGGTTCCCCTCCAAAATAGTCAGAAAACTCAAGTTTTCAGAAATTGTTGCTTAAAATAAAATAATTTCATTCTTAAAAATCCCATAACTTAAAATCTCAAATTATTTTTATTCTGGTCGGCCCTACTCTCGTCCACGCGTCTGTAACTCAAGCAGGCTGAAAATAACACATGCATATCATGCAGCATAAAATCATAAATAAATCATATAAAATGGCATGTAATCATTTAAAAATATTTTTCCCCTACTCATGCACTCATTTCTACGTAGTCAGGAATTTCTAGGCGTTACAACTCTCCCCTCCTTATAGGAATTTCGTCCCCGAAATTGCGTACGTACCAAATTACTCTGGATAGCGCGTCCGCATATCAGCTTAAGTCTCCCAGGTAGCTTCGTCCTCCGAGTGATTCTGCCACCGGACCTTGACCAACGGAATGATGCTCCGTGCTCTCAGTCTACGCTCCTCCCTAGCTAGAAGCTGCACCGGTCGCTCCTCAAAAGATAAATTTGGCGCCAACTGGAGCGGCTCGAAATCCAACACATGAGACGGATTCGGAACATACTTCTGCAGCATCGAGATGTGGAAGACATTATGCGCTGCCGATAAGCTGGGTGGTAACGATACTCGATAGGCCAGAGTACCAACCCTCTCCAGAATCTCAAACGACCCAATAAACCTCGGGCTAAGCTTGTCTCTCCGGCCAAAGTGCATCACGCCCTTCATGGGCGATATCCTCACAAACACATGATCTCCCACAGCTAGCTCAAGATCTCATCGTATTTGATCGACATAACTCTTCTGATGACTCTGGGATGTCCTCATCCTATCCCGAATCCTCGTCACAATGTCTGCCACCTGCTGTACTAACTCTGGCTCAGTAAGCACTCTCTCACCAACCTCGTCCAAGTGTACGAGAGATCTGCATCTCCTCCCGTACAGCGCCTCATATGGATCCATCCCTATCGATGCCTGAAAGCTGTTGTTGTACGTGAACTCTATCAACGACAATCTCGAGTCCCACGTACCCTAAAAATCTATCCCACAAGCTCTCAACAAATCCTCCAAAATCTGAATGACCCTCTCTGACTGTCCGTCTGTCTGCGGATGGAAGGCTGTCCTGAACGACAATCTAGTCCCCAAGGCGGCATGCAAACTCCTCCAAAACGCAGATGTGAATCTGGTGTCTCTGTCCGACACTATCGAGACTGGTATGCCATGCAGTCTAAAAATCTCTCGGATGTAAAGCTCTGCATACTATGTTAGGGTGAAAGTAGTCTTCACCGGTAAGAAGTGCACTGACTTGGTGAGTCTGTCCATGATCACCCATATAGCCGTGAACCCCTGGACTCCTAGGGAATCCAACCACGAAATCCATCATAATATGCTCCCCTTCCACTCAGGAATAGGAAGTGGCTGCAACAACACTGTCGGTTGCTGATGCTCTGCCTTGACCAGCTGACAAGTCAAGCACTCGGACACGAATCTCCCAACGTCCTTCTTCATGCCTGGCCACTAGTACAAAGTCTGCAAATCTCTGTACATCTTCGTACTCCCTGGGTGGATGGAGTACGTCGATGCATGAGCCTCAGATAAGATCTCGGCTCTCGACGGTCTAGTGCTCGGAACCCACATACGGCCTCTGAAAGGGACTATCCCATCCTCAACAGTATACAGGCCTCGTCCTCTGTCCTCATCACGCTGCCTCCACTGCTGTAACGGCTCATCGGAGGCCCGCCCCTCTCTGATCCGTTCTCAAAGAGTTGGCTGAATAGTGAGTGTTGCTAAACTCGTCGCTCAGCCTCCTGAATAGAACTCTAGGCTGAATCTCTGAATCTCAGCCTGTAGTGGCCTCTCAACAGACAAACACGCCACTACTGCAGTCTTCGGGCTCAAAGAGTCTGCCACTACATTATCCTTACCCGGATGGTAGCTAATGTCACAGTCATAGTCCTTCACCAACTCTAACCATCTGCGCTGCCTCATGTTCAGCTCCTTCTGGGTGAAGAAGTACTTGAGGCTCTTGTGGTCGGTGAATATTTGACACTTCTCGCCGTACAAATAATGTCTCCATATCTTCAGCTCAAACACCCCTGCTGCAAGCTCCAAAACATGCGTCGGATAGTTCTGCTCATAACTCTTCACCTGCCTTGATGCATAAGCAATAACCTTACCATCCTACATCAGAACTGCACCCAAACCTCTCAGAGAAGCATCTGTATAAACCACAAACTCCTCGTGATCCACTGTCATATCTAACACTGGTGCTGAATTAAGGGCCTCCTTCAGATGATCAAATCTCCTCTGACACTCGGGACTCCACACATACTTCGCATTATTCCTGGTCAAGGTTGTCAAGGGCACTGAAATAGAAGAGAAGCCCTTGATAAATTTGCGATAATAACCTGCCAAGCTCAAGATAACCTTACCATCCTACATCAGAACTGCACCCAAACCTCTCAGAGAAGCATCTGTATAAACCACAAACTCCTCGTGATCCACTGTCATATCTAACACTGGTGCTGAATTAAGGGCCTCCTTCAGATGATCAAATCTCCTCTGACACTCGGGACTCCACACATACTTCGCATTATTCCTGGTCAAGGTTGTCAAGGGCACTGAAATAGAAGAGAAGCCCTTGATAAATTTGCGATAATAACCTGCCAAGCTCAAGAAACTGCGAATCTCCTCTGCATTCATCGGAATCCCCTAGTTCTGCACTGCCTCCACCTTCGACGGGTCAACTGAAATCCCATCTCTCGACACAATATTCCCTAAGAATGCCACCTGCTCCAGCCAAAACTCGCACTTGCTGAATATGGCATACAATATGTGCTCCCTCAAAGTCTGCAAAGCCGTCTGCAAGTGCTGCCTATGCTCCTCTAAGCTTCTCGAATAGACCAGGATGTCGTCGATGAACACAATGATGAATCGGTCTAGATACTACCTGAATACCCTGTTCATCAGATCCATGAAAATTGCTGGGGCATTCGTCAGGCCAAACGGCATCACCATGAACTCGTAGTGGCCGTAGCGTGTCCTAAAAGCAGTTTTGGACACGTCCTCCTCTCTAACCCTCAGCTGATGGTATCCAAATCTCAGATCAATCTTCGAGAACACCGAAGATCCCTGCAACTTATCAAATAAATCCTCAATCCTCGGGAGTGGATACTTATTCTTCACTGTAACTCTTCAGCTCCCGGTAATCGATGCACAATCTCTTGTTGACATCCTTCTTCTTCACAAACAACACTGGTGCGCCCCATGGACAAAAACTAGGGCGAATGAATTCCTTATCGAGCAACTCCTGGATCTGCTCCTTAAGCTCCTTCATCTCGGTAGGAGCTAATCGATAAGGTTCCTTACAGATAGACACTGCCCCTGGAATCAGCTCAATAGAAAACTCCACATCTCGCTCCGGTGGAACTCCCACTACATCATCAGGGAAGACATCTTCATAATCCCTGACTACCTCCATATTAGATAGTGAAGGGCCTGCTGAATCTCCAGAAGCGGTAACGCTGGCCAAGAATGCCTAACATCCGTGCTCAATTAACTTCCTGTCCTGAATAAAAGATATAAATCTGGGCTTCCGCGGCCTCCTAGCTACCTCAAATAAGAAAGCCTCCTGCCCTGGCGGTCTGATAGACACTTTCCTCCGCTGAAAGTCTATCACTGCTCCAAACTCTGACATCCAATCCATGACTAGGATTCTGAGTGATTGCGATGGAACTGGTATTGTCACAGAAAATAGGAGATTCAGAAACATCAACGCCATAGTCCTTGAGCTGGTATTGAAACCATAAACTCTGAGCACAACAGCTTCCAGCCGCTAAATATTCTGCTTCAGCTGTGGAAATCAGACGATCTCCCAAGAATTGACATGTACCACTTGTGCTTCGCCTATCAATCCTGCATACTGCGTAATATGCATCACTATAACCAATTGGTTGAAAGCTGGAGTCTTTGGGATACCAAAGACCCACATTGGAAGTTCCTTCTAAATATTTTAAAATATGATTCACTGCAATGCGACTGTTTTGGCTCAGCTTGGAATCTAGCACACATGTTGTGACGCCCAAACCCATGGAAATCAACAGATTGGAGTAATTGGAAAATCTAAAGGAAAAAGGAGGACTAAATTCGAAATGTTGTAAGCTGTATTCCCTTACAAAAACTGAACGTTAACATTTGTCGCCAAAAGTGAACAATAGAAATAGATTGGTATATAAGAACTTCAGTTCTCGATTACAAAATGATATTACAACTATTGGAACTCTATATGAATTCTCTATTGTTGTAATGGATCTTAATACAGATTTTGTCAAAAGATCAAAAACAACAACAGCTCTGACTTCGCGGAATTGACAAACACACACAGCCCCCAAATCTAATTCAACTTGCGCCACCCGCATGCCCCTGAGCTGCCTCACCTGCAACGGAAAAACTAGTGAGACTAGGGGCTCAACAAGTAAAACTGAGGATAACAAGATCACATAATGCAGGCATAACTGAAACGTAATACATAATTAAAGGAAGTCATCTGAACTCAAATCTTTCTACTGAAAACATAGATCTAAACATAATATCTGAATCGCTTATACTAAGTGACTCATGGCCTAGAGGCTCTCTGGTGGTCTTGATGCATGAAGCATGTTATCTGAATCAGTAACTCTCTGTGAAAGGATTAAAGTACTTCCATAATCATGTCCCTTCTGATGAAGGGATTATAGTCATACCTTAATCATGTCCCTTCCTGATTGAACGGGTCCTCTATGCCATAAGTCCTTAAAACAGAAACTTTACTTCCTTTTCTTTAAAATAGCTATTATATATATATATATTGCTCATGCTCGAAGATCGATCGTTGAAAACTGGATGATTCACAGCTATGAAACACATTTTATCTTTAAAAATAACTTTACTGAGTGTACAGCTTGGCTATGAGCTGATAATAGCACCAGCTTGGAAGAACGCAAAACATCTTTGGCTAAAGAAAACAGATCACAAGCACAAAGAACAGCTTTTTCAACATAAAATATATCTTGGGTGTGAAACAGTTCACAGGTGTGATGAACAGCTTTGGCTAACAAAATTAGCTTACGAACAGGAAAACAGATTTGGTTCTACGATAAAAAACTCGCGTGTAGTAAAACAGATTTGGTTTAAAGGTAACAGCTTACGCGCAATAAAATGGTAGCATAAGCTTCATAAGAAGAATTTCAGCTTGGAAGATCACTCATCTTTGAGAAACCCAATTAATTTAACAGCAATTCACGCAGTCTGGTCAAGGAAAAATAGGCCAGATCTGCTTAGAACGAAAATATTGTTCCAGTTTAGACAGTCCCTAAACAGACTAGCTCAACTTATTCGACCAGAACATAGTCCCAATCAAACCAGCATCGCCTATCTGTTCAGAGTCGTTATCCATGACTTTTACAGCACACCAAAAAACATAACTTCTCTTTGGCTTATCTTATTTGGAAACCTGTACAACTCAGTATTTTGAGAATACAATTGATTTTGCTAAAAGATAACTGGTGAGTTTTCGCAAAACTAAAAAATCAAGGCAGTGAATCCTTAGCTTAAACATGAACATAAACTAGTTGAACTGAAACATGCAACAGGCAAGCATTCAACAGAAAACAAAGAAACAATATATGTTTTCCAGATGCAGCAAGAATCAATTTTACTTGGCTGAACTGAGAATCGCAACGAACAGATGGCTTGGCTGGAAATCTTCTCAAGCACACTCGGAGAGCTCTTGTTTATTTTGAGAGAAAATAAAAATTTCTTGTAACACAAAATGAGCTCTTGAACTTACGTAGAAATCATATATGTGGGAGCATGATTGCAGTAGGTAGAAGTACAATGATAGGCATGGTTAGCTCACCAAATCCTTGTAAAAACTCCCTACTACTATTTTAATTTGTAAACTTGTTATCACATTTTTATAAAAACACAAATCTCCCACCAAAGCATTTTATTTAAAAGAAAAGCTGCTCCAGCTCGGATTGTGCTTGGGGCGACATCTTTCAAGAAACCATTTGGCCGTGCTTCTAAGCTGGGAGAAAAAGAAATAAATCAGCTTAGATAACTAATGCTAGCTTGAACTGGAATCTGAATGCTCGAAATCTCAAAAAAGCCCTTAAAATAAAAGGGCTAGAGATTGTGGTCCTATGGATTTTGGGGCGCTACACATACAGACAGCAAACATGATGTCTGGTCTGCTAGCAGTTAAGTAAAGCGGAGAGCCAATTATACCACGATACAATGATACATCTATTGCAGTTCCAGCTTCATCTTTATCCTGTTTGATTGAAGCACTTATCGGGGTCGCTGCTGCTGAACAATTGTCCATTGAAAACTTCTTCAGCAGTTCTTTCGTATATTTAGCTTGATTGATGAAGATCCCATTCTCAAGTTTGACTTGTAAACCGAGAAAGAATGTCAGCTCTCCCATCATGCTCATCTCAAATTTGTCCTTCATCAACGTAGAAAACTTTTGGCATGTTTGGAGTTAGTTGACCCAAAGATAATGTCATCAACATAGATCTGCACCAACAGAACATGATCATTCTTGACAAATTTAAATAAAGTCTTATCGACAGTGCCTATAACAAACTCATGCTCAATAAAAAATTTTGATAGTGTGTCATACCAAGCTCTGGGTGCTTGCTTCAACCCGTATAGAGCTTTATCCAGTTTATATGCGTGATCTGGATATGTATGATTCACGAAGCCAGGAGGTTGTGCAACATACACTTCCTCTGTTAAGATGCCATTAAGAAAGGCACTCTTTACATCCATTTGAAATACTTTGAAGTCTTTGTATGCAGCATATGAAAGAAACATGCGAATGACTTCTAATCTAGCTACTGGAGCAAAGGTCTCATCGAAATCTATTCCTTCTAGTTGTCTAAAGCCTTGAACTACCGGCCTAGCCTTGTTTCTATATACTACACCCTCATTCAGTTTGTTCCTAAAGACCCATTTAGTTCCTATCACTGAATTATTAGTAGGCCGAGGAACTAATTTCCATACATTATTTCTTTTGAATTGGCTAAGTTCATCTTTCATAGCATCTATCCAGCTTAGGTCTGCTAAGGCTTCTTCTATCATCTTTTAATCTATATGTGAAATGAATGCTGAATTGAAGTACTCTTGCATTAGCTGGCCTCGTGTGCGAATAGGAGAGTGAATGTTACCTATGATCTGCTCGGGTCGATGATTTCTATTCCACCGAAGATCAGACCTGATTGGATTTGATCCTTGTTCTGCTTGGATGTCTGGCTGAATAGCTTGATCTTGGTTATCTGACACCAATTGATATGAACTTTGTTCCAGATTTTAACCAGATGCCAATTGATGAGATTCGTTGCTAGCTTGAGCATCTGAAGCTGGTCTGGATACCAATTGATGTACTTTAGGATCTGCTTGTGTATCCACTTGGGCTGTAGTTGGTTCAGCACTGGCAGCTAGCGTGCTAGTTGAGATCTATTCCTGTACAGGGTCAACATTAGTCAAATCAATGACTACTGTGTTACCTATCAGATCTGCACGCTCTGTAGGAATGTCATAGTGTGGTGTGTCCAATGCTGGTTGGGGATCAGCTGTGTATCGAATATGTTCCATGTCATCAGTCGAAACGTCAAAGCTGGTAGACTCCAGACGTGAACACAAGTCATTTAGGCTCGCAGCTGAGTTGTAATGAAAGCTGGTTTCATCGAAAACCATGTGAGCTAATTCTTCAATCGTCAAGCTCCGGCTGTTAAACACTCTGTATGCTTTGCTCACTGCTGAGTATCCAAGAAAAATACCTGCATCAGATTTTGCATCGAAAGCTGTTAGATGCTTTTTACCATTATTATGAATGAAACATCTGCACACAAACACCCTGAAATAAGATATATCAGGTTTCTTGCCACTCCAGATCTCATATGGTGTAACGCCATGATTATTATTAATCATCGATCTGTTTTGAGTGTAGCAAGCTGTGTTAACTGCTTCTGCCCAGAAATTTTTGAGAAATACCGAAATATGCGATCGTAGATCGAGCAGCTTCTTTTAAAGTACGGTTTCTCCTCTCAGCTAACCCATTCTGCTGAGGAGTTCTAGCTGCTGAAAGCTCATGCTTAATTCCTATGTCTTCCAGATAAGAGGATAGCTTATGATTTAACTCAGTACCTCTATCACTCCTTATCGGTTGACAGTACAAGATTTGTCATTTTGTAAATGTTTTAAAAGCTTAATCAGCTGGTCAGCGGTCTGGTCTTTCGATTTTAAAAACAACACCCATGTAAATTTTGTAAATCGTCAATAACAACCCGGGTGTAATTTGTTCCCCCTAAGCTTGTTACGGGTATAGGACCAAAATTGTGAGACCTGAAATTTGAAAAAGATTAATTTGAGGGATTAATCGAATTTTAGGAGTTCAGATTTGTGTGCGGACAAATCTGAGTGGCCAGATTTCGGTTTGAAGGCTTCGGCTTTATTTTCTTTGGATCAGATTTCATATTTGGAGCAATTCTGAAAGTTTTGGAAATTTTGAGTTCAGCGATCAGATTTGAGTTAAATCTGTTCAGATTCGTAGTGTGATCTACTGTCGCTAGGCGCTGGTATGTTCACGGCGTGTTTTAGCGTAAGAAATGATACGTCGTAGTTTAGTAGAGGTCTGATCTTTCGTTTGCGCTAGGAGTCTGTGTAGAGGTCTACCCGTGTGTTTATTTATCGGGTGCAATACGCAGTCGTTTAAATAAGTTGGAATGGTGACGTTTGGCTTAGCGTTGGGTTGTGAGATCTGATGCGTGCACGAGAGTTATTTGTTAAGCGTATCGCAGGAAGCAGATGTCAATGCAGGTCAACTCTCCTGTAGCGGGCGATCGTTGTTGCGTGGAATAACGGTTGGTGCTTGTCTTCAGATTCCTCTAGCGATTAGCGTTAGCTTCTAGATGTCTCCAGCAGTTAGCGTTTTGTTTTCAGACTTCTCCTGTAGGTTTTTCGCGACGTCGTTTTGGGTTTAGCGCTAGAGTCTGTTGGCACGTTGCCTTCGGTAGATAGAGATCTGTTGGAGCGCTTCGGGCAGATGTGATGACGTGTCCAGAAGTCTCTGCGGCGCCGTTTAGCGGGTGTTCACTGTTGCACGAAACAGCGATTAGCGCTGGTCTTCAGATGTCTCTAGCGGTTGTAGAGCTTCGATCAGATTTCTCTAGTGGGTCTGTACGACGGTTTTGTTGTGTTAGAAGGGAGCCTTGGTACGTCGTCGTTTGGATGAGCGCGCGAGTGTGAGCGTTAGCGCTGAGAGATCTGTGAGGCGTATGAGCGCTGGTTCGAGGTAGTGCGTCGTCGTTTTATAATTCAAGATGTCAACGCTTTGCGTTGACCAACCTTGTAGCATTGTTAGTATTCGATGCGGGCGCAGAGATCTGTTTAGCCGGTGCGACGTTGTTTTTCTTCAAATAGAGAGGCCTTCGATACGTTACTGTTTCGTTAGTTGTGCGTTTGTTAGCGTGAATGCTGAGGATTCGGATTTGTAGATTTATATCTTAGCGCAGGGATCTGATACAGGAATCTATTATAGTCGACGATTGACTTAAACAGTAGCGATTGACTGGAGGATTTAAATACCAGTGTTTACGAACACTTAGCGTATTTCTAGAATCGATATTTCCCTTGTCATCTCTTCGAAACCATCGTTTAGCTACTATTCATGCGAACCCTTTCTCGTTAGATTCTAGTCGATTTACATTGCTGTTTGGTACAAGATTTACGGCGCTGAGTTCGTCTGGCTCAGGGCTTTCGATTGTTACCATTTTGGAGTTTTAGATCGACGTGTTGGAGAGGAGCGAAGTAGCTGTCGTTTTGTGTATTTTCGCAGATTCCAGTCGTTAGTTCCTCAGCTCTGTTTGAGCTTCTGGGTAAGAGATTTCTTGCCATTTTAAGCTTAGTTCTTGCTGTAGAGCTTGAGTTGGACGGTAGAATCATGTTTCCGTTATTGACCGTAGGCTGTAAATTCGAATTAAGCTGATTTTGCCAAGTTCCTTAATAGATTCGAACTTCTGGACAGCTTTGTGGAGTTTTGCCGTGAGCTGTGAGGAATCAGAGTCGAACAGATCGTTGGTACCGTGCCTTGGTAGAATCTGTTTGAGGTATTTTGCCGTGTAGAGGTACGAATTGAGCATATAATTCAGCTTTGAGATAGGCATGGGAATGTATTATGTGTGTTATATAGTTGTGCCGAGTGTTTGTGTAGAGGCAAGCTGTGTATATTATGCATGTCTATTGGCTGAACTATCTGGTGTATTACCTGCTGTTTGGTGATCTGTTGAGTTGCTATGCATGTGATTATTTGAATGCCTTTGTTGTGTTTTCTGGCATTACACGCACATGCATCATGTTAAGCATGTTACTACATCTGCATAGCATATTGAGCCAATGGTTCCTTTGACAGCCGTGATATGTTACTCTGTTGGAGTCTTCTCTCATGATGCGATGTTGTGTTGCATAATCACGATTGAGTGAAGCTGGAGGGTGCGGTGAGTCGCTCTCATAGCCCTCAGTTGCAGTGACCTGGATAGAGGTTGGCTGGTGGTTGGTCCACTTGCAATTCCGTGTGACCTGGCGGGTGGCTCCCGCGCAGGTGCGGCGATGAGCCACTCTATTTTCCACTGGGTGAGATCGGGTAGCTTCCGAGACTCGGTGATGTTTCACAGTTGTTGTTGCCTGTTCGTTTGGCCTTCCGGTTGTTACCGTTGATATTTTTACCGCTCATGCATTTGCACGACATGATACATTGTATGTTGTATCTGATTGCTGTATTACGTTGATCTTCATACTGGGATTTGACCTCGATGTCCCTGCGGGGCTGGTTGTTTTGTTTTCCTGCTTGTTATTCAGGTTTCCCAGGACATTAAGCTGGTCTTGGTGTTGATCCAGCTGGAGGTGCCCCAGGTGGTGTTTAGATTGTCCCAGTTAGCGTATAGCATATATGTATCAGTTTTATTAGCCGGGAAGTGTCCTGTGCTTTGTGTATTATGTAGTTTTATTTCTTAATGATACTTGTTAATGCTGTACTGTTGTATTTTGGGTTTTAGCCTTGCGTTTTTTTATTAAACTGGGATATTTTGACATATTGTGGTATTTTAAAATTATGCTTTCTTTGTCAGGTCAAAAACGAAAAATTTTAGCCACTTTTTATGTGCTTCCGCTATGTTTTATGTGATTTGACTCTGTGTTGTGCACGAGGCCTGACATTTTTGGTATCAGAGCCTAAACTAGGATAAGCTCGATTTCTTTGATCACGTGTGAGTCTAGGCACAGTAGTTGTTCTTTGGTTTGTGCTTGACTACTTGAATTACTTGCTTGTGTGCTTACCTTTGAGTGTCTTGTAGAGATGCCACCTAGGAGAAGACGTAGAGCTAGTAGACAAGTGGTGGTTGATTCGGGGACTCCGGTTAGTGCTGATAGAGAGGATGCCTCTCACCCGAGTGTTCCTTTGGGATATTGTGAGAGTCAGTCTTCAGCCTTTCACTCTCTTGCTAGTGCTGTCAATAGAGCGGTTGACTTTATGGAAAGCCTTGTAGTTGGACAGACTCGAGTTCAGCAGTCAACAGGACAAAGCGTGGATCCTGTACCATCTGGAACGTCGTCATCCCAGCCTTCTGTGGCACCACAGTATTTGAGCCGTCAGAGGTTTAGACCTAGAGGAAGGCAATTTAAGAGATCTAGTTCGAGTTCTTCAAGTTCCGGTGGTTCTAGGGGAGTGAGGCCGACTGCGTCTTTCTGTGGTCAGTGTGGGGGTAAGCATCGACCTTCTCAATGCGTTGGAGTGCGAGGCGCTTGCAACAATTGTGGTCACGTTGGGCACTATGCTAGAGTGTGTACTTTTGGGGCAGCTGGATTTGATTAGTTGTTCTTCGAGGCGACCGTATCGTCCTTTTCAGTCCCAGCAATCAGAATTTCAACCTCCAGAGGCGTCTAATGTTAGAGAGCTTTCTCTATCTGAGCAATCGGGACTTCAGCCAACTCAGGTGGATGCGACAACTGAGGCGCGAGATGATGTATTGACCGGAGGAGGTTGTACAGGTAGTTGTTCCTTACTTGTTAACTCTGTGTGAGTTTAGTTTGACGCGTGGTCATCGCACTCGTTTCCTATTGTATTTAATTGTTTTGTTGGTGTGCGAGGGTTGTTTCCGCCCCATCTTGTTTGTGTGATGCCGTGTCTTTTTTACTCCTGCCGGTAGAGAAGTTGTCGTTCCTTGAGTGATGCTGAGTTAGGTTAGCAAGTTGTAAGCAAGTTCTGGTAGGGAAGTTGTTTGTTTTGGGAGTGTTTAGGTTCCCATTGTTATAGCTGCTACTTGTTTGAGATACGGTGTCCAAACTACAGTTTGGGATTGGTGATCTCCTTCGTTCGAGGATTTCTTCCGTCATGTGTTTCAGTTGAGATTCTCCTGGTTTCCCTGTAATATTTAGTACTGTGCGTATCCTCTTTGATTTCTTTTTTCCGGACAGCAGGATTGTGGTATTTTGAACTCCATTGATTTCTGTTGTTCGTGTCCTCAACAGTTGAGTTGTTTGCGAGTTGCGTGTATCCAGCTGTTGAACTGCGATTCGCATAGTCGTGTCTTGTTATATCCTGTTCAGTTCAATTTTTGTAGCCATGTCTTGTTGCTGCTGTTCTGTTTCTTACCAGGATGCTAGGGCGAGCAGCGATTCCTTACTCTCATCTCCCTGCTGGGATGTGTTAGCCCTAATGCGTCGAGTGGTTAACTACCACAGTTCATGGGTTGGGCAACGGCAGGTTGAGCTGTTTGATGCATCTGGTAATCGTGTGTGGTGTAAAGGCGAATGGGTAACTCCCATATACTCACACAAAGTAGCTACGTCTATTCGTTGATCTTTGCCTCCGACTGTTGATCAGCCTTGAGTCATTGAGCTTCTGTGGACTCCCTGTTTCGGTCGTAGTCCCTTCCATTGTATTCTGCGAGGCATAGATGCATCGCGATTAGTGGAGACCCTGCTAGAGGAGATGCCCCACCTTTGTCTTGGCGCTGGAGGTTGTTGTGGTTACCTTGGAGTTTTGGCGTGTATTTTTAAGGTGGAGAGCAATTTGCAATGTCTGTCTTCACTCAGTTCAATTTGTCTGTGAGTTAACGTCAGCCTGTGCTAAAGAAGCTTGCCACTGATGATCTATTGGAAGGCCCATCCCACAGTGCTAGTGGCGGTGAGTATCTCCAGATGATTTTGAGCATTTGGTAGCCTTGTAGAGTTTCCTTGTTGGCTCCGAGTGCTAGAATAGCGCGGGCAGTAAAATTTTAACTGTCGGATGGTCTATATCAGCCCATTTTGCCCTTGTGCTAAGGCTTATTCTAGGGAAATGGCAAGAGGATTTGTGGTGATCCTGTCGCGAGATTGCATAGTTTCCAGGCGTTTGTAGTGGCTAGTAAGTACTCTAAGCTTTTTGTTCTGAAGTTGGAAGAGTCTTTGGGATGTTCTTGGGTCTTGAGGGACTGCGAGTTTATCGTTTTCCCTTGATCAGATGCTTAATCCGAGAGATCATACCGAGGATTGATAGAGTTTTCGTGTGGAATTCGTTGCCAAGTGAGATTTGGTATAACCTTCTTCGAGATTTTGTACTGCTGGAAGTACAAATTTTGCTTAGAGACTAGAAGAAAGTGAAGAATTAGTGGTTTCCATCGGAGGTTGAGCAGTAGGTGGATGAACTAAGAGATCTGGTTCTATCGAGAGCAAAGGGTGAGCGTGACCTTTTGACCAGATTGTGCTTTTAAGTGTGGAATTTTGGACCTCTGCTTGTGAACCATGCGCTTCTTGCAAATTTCTTCTTCTTGGATTTTGCTGGATTTGAGATTTAATGGTAGGTTAGCTCTTAGATTCATCAGTTTGTTTGAATGTTTTGGGGTAAATTGGATCTTTGTTGTGCGATTTGCAAAAACCGACTGTGTTGTGGTGGACATGTGGCGTGTTTTATGTGTCCAAGCCGAGGAAATTGCGAATCAGATCCTTCTTTTTGTGATGAATACTGATGGAATGAGCGGGATTAGATCCTAAATCAGACTTTTTGGCCAGTGAGAATCTTAGAAGGAAAGGAGAAACAGTGATAGATTGTTACCTTACCTCGGTTGTATTGCAGTGGGGATGGATATGTGAGAAGAAGAAGGAAATTTTGAGAGACAGAACCTAAGATGAGTGGAGCGTTCCCTCATCCACGTTGGAACGTTCTATCATCCTTGTGTTTTGTTTCCTTCAGGTTAGAGTTTCGTTACTACCCAGCTGGTAACTGGTTGTTCTTTCTGTCGATCCCTCCTGGACAGTGCGCGTTGTAACTTGGCCTTTGATTATCAGCTGTTTTAGGCATAGCAGTGTAGTTGCAATGAGCTCTTCGTTATGTTTGATCTTGTGGAGATCGTAGTAAGGGTCGAATTTCTGCTTTTAGTTGACAATATCAACATGAACTATTTTCTTTGCACGGTGCGTTTATGTTGAGGAAAGTTTTGTTTAATTCCAGAGTTGTTGTGTGTTTCGAGGACGAAATCTTTTAAGGTGGAGAGAAAGTGAGACCTGAAATTTGAGAAAGATTAATTTGAGGGATTAATCGAATTTTAGGAGTTCAGATTTGTGCACGGACAAATCTGAGTGGCCAGATTTCGGTTTGAAGACTTCGGTTTTATTTTTTTTGGGTCATATTTCATATTGGAGCAATTCTGGAAGTTTTGGAAATTTTGAGTTCAGCGATCAGATTTGAGTGAAATCTGTTTAGATTCGTAGTGTGATCTGTTGTTGCTAGGCGCTGGTATGTTCACGGCGTGTTTTGTAGCGTAAGAAATGATACGTCGTCATTTAGTAGAGGTCTGATCTTTCGTTTGCGCTAGGAGTCTGTGTAGAGGTCTGCCTGTGTGTTTATTTATCGGGTGCAATACGTTGTCGTTTAAATAAGTTGGAACGGTGTCGTTTGGCTTAGCGTTGGGTTGTGAGATCTGATGCGTGCACGAGAGTTATTTGTTAAGCGTATCGCAAGAAGCAGATGTCAACGCAGGTCAACTATCCTATAGCGGGCAATCGTTGTTGCGTAGAATAACGATTGGCGCTTGTCTTCAGATTCCTCTAGCGATTAGAGTTAGCGTCCAGATGTCTCCAGCAGTTAGCGTTTTCTTTTCGGATTTCTCCTGTAGGTTCTGCGCGACGTCGTTTTGGGTTTAGCGCTAGAGTCTGTTGGCGTGTTGGCCTTTGGTAGAGTAGAGATCTGTTGGAGCGCTTCGGGCAGATGTGATGACATGTCCAGAAGTCTCTGCGGCGCCTTTTAAAGTTGTTTGCTGTTGCGCAAAACAGCGATTAGCGCTAGTCTTCAGATGTATCTAGCGGTTGTAGCGCTTCGATCAGATTTCTCTAGTGGGTCTGTACGATGTCGTTTTGTTGTGTTAGAAGGGAGCCTTGGTACGTCGTCGTTTGGATGAGCGCACGAGCGTGAGCGTTAACGCTGAGAGATCTGTGAGGCGTATGAGCGCTGGTTCGAGGTAGTGCATCGTAGTTTTATAATTCTAGATGTCAACGCTTTGCGTTGACCAACCTTGCAGCGTTGTTAGTATTCGATGCGGGCACAGAGATCTGTTTAACCGGTGCGACGTCGTTTTGCTTCAAATAGAGAGACATTCGATACATTGCTGTTTAGTTAGTTGTGCGTTTGTTAGCGTGAACGCTGAGGATTCAGATTTGTAGATTTATTTCTTAGCGCAGGGATCTGATACAGGAATCTGTTGTAGTCGGCGATTGACTTAAACAGTAGCGATTGACTGGAGGATTTAAATACCAGTGTTTACGAACACTTAGCGTATTTCTCGAATCGATATTTCCCTCGTCTTCTCTTTGAAACCCTCGTTTAGCTACTGTTCATGCAAACCCTTTCTCGTTAGATTCTAGTCGATTTACGTTGCTGTTTGGTACAAGATTTACGGCGCTAACTTCGTCTGGCTCAGGGCTTTTGATTTTTACCATTTTGGAGTTTTAGATCGACGTGTTGGAGAGGAGCGAAGTAGCTGTCGTTTCGTGTATTTTCACAGATTCTAGTCGTTAGTTCCTCAGCTCTGTTTGTGCTTCTGGGTAAGCGATTTCTTGCCATTTTAAGCTTAGTTCTTGCTGTAGAGCTTGCGTTCGACGGTAGAATCAGGTTTCCGATATTGACCGTAGGCAGTAAATTGTAGAAGTCTCGAATTAAGCTGATTTTGCCAGGTTCCTTAACAAATTCGAACTTCTGGACAGCTTTGTGGAGTTTTGCCGTGAGCCGTGAAGAACCAGATTCGAACATATCGTTGGTACCGTGCCTTGGTAGAATCTGTTTGAGGTATTTTGCCATGTAGAGGTACGAATTGAGCTTATAATTCAGCTTTGAGATAGACATGGGAATGTATTATGTGTGTTATATAGCTGTGACGAGTGTTTGTGTAGAGGCAAGCTGTGTATATTATGCATGTCTATTGGCTGAACTATCTGGTGTATTACCTGCTTCTTGGTTATCTGTTGAGTTGCTATGCATGTGATTATTTGAGTGCCTTTGTTGTGTTTTCTGGAATTACACGTACATGCATCATGTTAATCATGTTATTGCATCTGCATAGCATATCGGGCCAATGGTTCCTTTGACAGCCGTGATATGTTACTCTGTTGGAGCCTTCTCTCGTGATGCGATGCTGTGTTGCATAATCACGATTGAGTGCAGCTGGAGGGTGCGGTGTCTCTCTCATAGCCCTCAGTTGCAATGACCTGGAGAGAGGTTGGCGGGTGGTTGGTCCACTTGCAATTCCGTGCGACCTGGCGGGTGGCTCCCGCGTAGGTGCGGCGATGAGCCACTCTATTTTCCACTGGGTGCAATCGGGTAGCTTCCGAGACTCGGTGATGTGTCACAGTTGTTGTTGCATGTTCGTTTGGCCTTCCGGTTGTTACCGTTGATCTTTGTACCGCTCATGCATTTGCACGACATGATACGTTGCATGTTGTATCTGATTGCTATATTACGTTGCTCTTCGTACTGGGATTTGACCCCGATGTCCCTCTGGGGCTGGTTGTTTTGTTTTCTTGCTTGTTATTCAGGTTTCCCAGGACATTCAGCTGGTCTTGGTGTTGATCCAGCTGGAGGTGCCCCAGGTGGTGTTTAGAGTGTCCCATTTAACGTATAGCATATATGTATCAGTTTTATTAGCCGGGGAGTGTCATGTGCTTTGTGTATTCTATAGTTTTATTTGTTAACTGATACTTGTTAATGCTGTACTGTTGTATTTTGGTTTTTAGCCTTGCGTATTTTTATTAAACTGGGATATTTTGACATATTGTGGTATTTTAAAATTATGCTTTCTTCGTCAGGTCAAAAACGAAAAATTTTAGCCACTTTTTAAGTGCTTCCGCTATGTTTTACGTGATTTGACTCTGTGTTGTGCACGAGGCCTGACAAAAATGATCCATATGTAAAATCTCTAAGCTTCGAAAAGAACGATGACCGTTTTTACTTTTTAAAAGTAGAACGAATTTGTTTACCCAGCTGACATGCAGAACAAATCTTGTCCTTAGAAAAATTTATTTTGGGCATACCAGAAACCAATTAAAACTTACTCAGTTTAGCAAGTGCTTTGAAATTTAGATGGTTCATCCTTTGATGCCATAGCCAGCTCTTGGAAGAGTCAGCTGCTAGGAAAATCTGTTCATATCCCAGATGCTCTGACCAGTTGACAATGTAGTTATTCCCCGATATTTTTCCTACTAACACTGTCATCCCATCTGGATTCTGAACTGTTCATGTGTGCTTTTGAAAGTTAACTATGTAACCATTGTCACGCAACTGACTTATACTAATCAGATTATAGCACAAATTCTCACAACTAGAATATCATTGATTGAAAGATTACTATGGGTAAGCTTACCCTTACCCACAGAATTGTCGCCAAATACAATTTTAGGTCCTTTGTGTGGCGTCAGATCTGAAAGCAGCTTTGGATTTCCAGTCATGTGCCTTGCACATCCTCTATCCAGATACCAATTGTAGAATCTTCTGAAGCTTTGTACCTGTTGTCCTGCAATCATGAAAATAAACTTTTGGTACCAATTTTACTTGGGTCCAGATCGGATTACCTCTTTCGGGATCCATACTTGAATTACTTTTATAGTTTTCCTAGTATGGATATCTACTAGGGTTCGTGCAGAAATATTATGTGATCTATTGAGCTTTGGCTTCACACTTTGACCATTCAGATCTTGCTTGGGCTAAACCTTTACCCATACAGATTTGGCCTTCTTTGAACCTCACCTTTGCTGGTTCGGAACAGACGACTTAAGTCCAGCTTTCGCTTTGTCCTTCTCAAGTCTGTTCGTTAGCCATCTGGGCTTGAGTTCTTAGGCTTGGTATAACCAATACCACTTTTGCACTTATGGTTCAGCTGTCGTGAGATCTGATCATCGTACTTAACCGACTCACGTACATCGTGTATCACACTGTCTTTGACAAAATTTTCTTGAACTTGTCACCAGCCAGATCTAACTGAGTACTTATTTCCCCAGAGCTGCTTTCACCAACATTGAAACCTAAGCCAGATTTATCATTTAATGGCTTCTGGGTCTCATGCAGCTTGCCTAAAGAAACAGAAGACTTAGTCCAGGAGCTCATTACTTGACTTAATCTCTCATTTTCAGATGAGAGCTCACAAGAATTTGTTCTCAAAAGGTCATTCTCAATCTTCAGCTTACCCAACTCTGTTTGTAAACTGTTAGAATCCCCAAGCTGAGCAGTGCTTGGTTAAACTGAACTATTCTTCAAACATTTGTTTTCAGCTTTGATCTCCTCGAATGTCTGAGATAGCTTTCGGTACTCATGGACCATTTCGTTGAGTGCATTGATGAGGTCCTCTCATGTAAATGAACTATTGGAGAAGCCAAATACCTCATCATCAGTAGATTTGTCCGCTATCAAGCAGTGTACTTATTCTTGTTCACTTTCGCTAGATGAACTGCTTGATGTTGAATCAGAATCTGAATCAGCCCAGTTTCTGTTGCTCTCCTCAGCAACAAGAACTTTCCGATCATTCTTCTTGTTATGCCTCTTTTCAGATCTGATTCTCCTTCTTTCTGTGGATCTCTCTTTGGATCGCTCTGTAGATATTTTTTCATCTTTCTTGGGCTTGTTGCAATCTGCTGCGAAGTGTCCTGGTCTACCACAGTTATAACAATTTAAATCAGTAGTAATCTTGTCAGATTTATGAGAATTGTTATAATTGAAATAAGGGTTTTGAGTTCTTCTCATAAATTTCCCAAAATTCTTAAAGAAGAGGGACATGACGCGTTGCTCAATTGCTCTGCTATCTTGCTAGTTCTTGGAGAACTCGGTTATGAGGTTACAACAGCAAGAGCCTTGGTTGGTTGGGAGGTTGATGGTCCAGCCTCAGAGCTGGTCTCCAGCTCAAACTCATATGCTTTCAGATTTGCGAAGAGATCGTGTAGTTCAAGCTTGTTCAGATCCTTGGACTCTCTCATCGCCATCGTCTTAACATCCCACTCCCTCGACAGTGCTCTCATACCTTGAGGGCCAACTCTCTGTTGGAGTATTCTTTCCAATACTGGTCAGCTCGATCACAACAGAACTAAATCTCTCATCAAACTCCGTCATCGTCTCTCCCTCTCGCATCTTTATCGACTCATACTTCTGTTGGGCAACAGTTAGCTTGTTCTCTTTGTTTTCGTCGTTGCCTTCATAGATTTGCGTCAACTTCTCCCAGATTTCTTTGGTAGTGGCACAGGTCTTTATCTTGGTGAACATGTTTTTATCCAGTGTATTATATAGAATTTCCTTCGCCACATTATCCAAATTTTCTTTCTTCTTGTCCTCTGCTGTGTACTCCATTCGAGTTTTCTCTATCCATTGAGGAGCACCAGCAGTAATCACCATCGTCGTATTAGCCTTCATAATCTTCATGGGTCCATCTGTAATGACGTACCACATGTCATCATCTTGCGCGGCTAAATGGGCTTGCATCCTGATCTTCCAGTCGTCGTACTCCTCTTCGAAAACATAAGAATTTTGTTGTGAGAAGGAGACATATTTAAATGTAAGCACAAAGATCAGACTATTCAATAACTGAGAGTTCAAGCTCTGATACCAATTGATAGGATCAATTGAATCGAAAATATAGTTAAAATAAGCTTTGGAGTTCGGGGTTGAATGAACTCCTTCGATTTTTGATTTTTCGAAACCTTAAAACTGTTTTTACAAGCCTCTCTTAACTCAGATCTGAGGCTCTCAGTCCAGATCTATTTTCTCGGTTAACAAAAGTTGTGCGGAAAGAAACGATTAAACAGTGAACAGTTAACAATAAATACGGTGCAAGTAATTAAAAGATAGAGTTGAGAGTTTGTTTGTGAAAGTTCTGATCTGAAGATCCTACGTCTCCCCTTCTTCCTTTTCAGGAAGGTTCCACTAGAATATTTGATGAGTACAGCTTCTGTAGACACCCGATCACTCAAGCCACGCCGCAACTGAACTCCTAGAAACCACAATCTACGCATATACCACTGCGGATTACAATCAAATGAATTTTACAAACTGCTTCACACAGCAAGTTCGTTACAGACTCTAATCTGATTTAACAAAGAAAGCGATACAATAGAGTTCTGTAAATATTTTGGTTTCTTTTACAATGAAACTTGTTTACAAATGTAAACCAGAAGATATCTCGAAGATTTTCTAATATGAACTGAACGAGAGTGTTCTTAGAGAATGTGAAGGCTGGGAGTCAAAATATTTTGCAAGAGAGTGTTTTTGAGAGTCACTGAGAGCTTTTAGTTTTGCAAAGAAAACTAAAGAGCGAGAGATTCAACGAGAGCTATTTCAAAATCACCGAGAGCTTCTTAAAATCGTCGAGAGCGTCTTCGTTTGAAATCTTCAGCTATAAATACTCTTCCATCTTCAACGGTCATTAATAGAGCCAGTAGACACAAACCATGTTTGCATATCTTCATCGAATCAATGCATTAAGCGCTCCATTAATGCTATGCAAAGGTCTGTCTAAAGTTGTCAGAGTTTTGTTGACTTTAATACCCGAAATAGGTAAACATCGAATAGACCAACTATGCGTCCTTCAAATTATTCTCCAAATAGCTCTGAATTGAGTCTATTTCATCCACTTTGTCTAACAGGCTTTATACGATTGAATCTTGATCGTTGAATCCTTTGGAATAAAAATCTGATGAATTCTTAAGCTCAAATCTGTTTTTGCACTGAGATCTGAAATCTGCTCTCAAATATATAAGCTTTACTTTTCTTTAACAATATATTCAGATCTGAAACCCCCTTTGTCTCTTTAACTATACCAAAGTCAAATCTGACATATCTGTTCTGCTTTATTCAATAGAAACCTCGGATCTGAAACTCTGTTTCTGATAGAATCTGATTCGTTGTTTTCTCTCTTACAAACTATACCGGATCCGAAAAACTCTGTTCCCCGAAACTGGAATAACTGACCCGACGAATACCCAAATCTGATAAGCTCTGATCTGATCTGTTCTGAAAGCTTCTGAACTGACTCAATACGCTCTGATCTGAAATCTGTTCTAAAACACTTTGATCTGATCTGAATATGCCTAGTCCAAATCTGAGTGGATCTGAGTCCCCGATCCTAATCTGATAGAATGCGATTACTTCAAATCTGATAGCTTATGTTCAGTTCTTTATTTTGTTTATGTTATCACCAAAACTTATAAATTTTATCTTACAAGTTGGCACGCTTGCATATTGTTCATACTCAGAGCTGATTTCAGTTTTCTTCTTCGATTGTGTGAGACTCTCTGCTCACAATTATTCTTCTAATATCATCTTATGGGCGCTTAGTTAAATCAACTAGTTTAATTAGTGAAAATCTGGCATTTTTTTTTTATTAAAATGTGGTCCGCAAAAGCTGGTCATTTGTAACAGAGTATAATCACGTGTATTTCCAAAAGCTGGTTATTTATAAACAGAACGAGACAATACAACGATTATTGTTTTTAAATACAAAATTTGACCAGTCGCTACAAAACCAGATTTCATCAAACCACTAGCACTAAAAGTTCAAAGACTATACTAGCAGAAGATCTCTAGTACTTCTTATTTGTCGCCCGTCTTCTAGGTAGCCAGCTCTCACTACCCTTGCCCAATCAAGTCAGTTCTCTTCTACCTGTTGTCATGCACACATACAAAACAAGACAAAGCCAGCTCTCACTACCCTTGCCCAATCAATTCAGTTCTCTTCTACCTGTTGTCATGCACACATACAAAACAAGACAACAGCCGGAAAACTCCGGTGAGAAAAAATCTCAATATAATCAACAGGTATAAGCAATAATAAATAAATGCATAGCGAAGCATGTGAATTCTAAAATGCAATGAATCTATCTCAATTCTTCGTTTCAGAATTGATTCCATTTCATATCAATGCCATCAATATTCGTATCCGATCTTGACATGGATCCATCTATCGAAGTTAACTCAAACTCCGAAAATCAGGTCATCTCAGTCCTGGGCATTAGAATCAATTCATGTTCTCTTCGTGTTATGCAATCTCAGGCAAACATAAAAGATCCACTACCTGTGATGGATCGACACACATAACTCAAGTTCTAAATCAAGAACAATAATCATAGATTATGTGATTTTGTCGGGATAACTCAAGAAATATCATTCTCGAGTAATCTAATCCCTGACTCTCATGTCAAATTATACCTTCGCTACTCTCTGTTCGAATTCTTCAACTTTATCGTTCCCAGTAACTTCATAGAATCAAATCCTGAAGTCTGTAGCAATAGTTACAAGGATTTCGAATTCAATCTTATTTATAACAAAGATCTCTGTTTTCTGCGGAATTTCCAACGTAATTGGTATGAATTCCACGTGTCATGCTGAGTATTTAAATACCAGAATAGGATATACATCAACAGCTTGGGAATCAGATCCTTGTATCAATATATATCGTTAACCAGATTCCTCAACTGTTGCATCAGTTGTTGTTCTAGGTAACCAAATGCTGAAATACCCAGTCGCAGTAATAACCAGATGCTACATTTCTTTAACATTGAAACGACGTCGTGATAACTAATCCAAACGACGTCGCAACACACCGAAGGCTGGTTCCAGATCTCTACTGAAAGAACCCAACAGCTGGTCACACTGAAATACCTCAACGACTGGTCCCGCTAATTAATTCAAACGGTGTCGTATTGCGGTTCCTGTTTCATAAATCAAAACGACGTCGCGTTGCCCCCACGGTTGGTACCAATTTCTCGCAAATAATTCAGATGACGTAGAGAATCACGTCACCTTTTCTGCCAGCAGCTGGTTTCGCTGAATGATCTTCAAAATGACGATGCATTGAATACGTCAGCATCACTGTTCATCAGCAGACGCAAAGCGTTATATGCAAAATTCTGCGTTTCAACTTATCCAAACGACGTCATTTCACTATCTGTGACTGGTTATTTGAAATAACTCAAACGACGTCGTAAGGATCACACCATCATTCCTGTTATCAGCTGATGAATAATACTTCATTCAAAACGCCGCGTTTTAATCTTCATAAAACGATGTCGCTTCTTACCGGCGACTGGTTCTTCACACCAACAGCTGGTCATCCAGCCGCAAGCCAATTTCACATAATGCAATGACTGATTCGTGCCCAATACCAGCAGTCAACTTCGAAAGTTTGACCAACACGTGTCGCTTTCCTGTTAACTCTCGCACCCGTGCAAAAGCTGATACCAAACTTCTCTTTTGAACACTTCAACCGAGTAGCGAAACGACGTCGCTCCACTACAATCAGCGATCACCCTCAACAATATCGTTGACTAGCGTTGACGTCTGGATTTTGCTATACCAGATTTCTCACAACAGTGCTACTACTGGCTTCCGTAAAACAACAGCGTATTATACCTGCGTTATCAACGACTGGTAAGGTTCCACCAGCTTTCTCCAAAACGACCACGTTTTATCATATGGTCGCGATAACTTACGCAACGCACCAGACTTCACCAAACGGCAGCGTTTAACTTCTAAACGCTAAGAAATCAGATTCCTCCCGAAATTCATTAATTCAACTTCGAATCTCAACCAGAATTCATCAAAATCTAACGTCCGGAATTTCAAATTTACTTAATTGCTACATAATAATCTCGGGCATTATAGATTGAAATCCCATGAATTCCCCATAGTTCCTAACATCAAAAAGGGTTTTAAAACAGTGAACCATACTTGAAAGAAATCTGTTTCAGATTAAGAAATGAAAGAAAAGTAAGTTTCAGAAAAGAAAGATAAGATAATACAGAAAGAAAAGAATGTTTTACGGAATGTTAAGAGATTAAGGCATAGATAACATATGGTCGATACGTAGAGGGTGAGGACGCTGGCTGACGAACCAGTGTGCCCCTTTCAATTCGGAAGAGACCATGTTGTGGTTGACAAACTACATACGGAATGTTAAGAGATTAAGGCATAGATAACATATGGTCGATACGTAGAGGGTGAGGACGCTGGCTGACGAACCAGTGTGCCCCTTTCAATTCGGAAGAGACCATGTTGTGGTTGACAAACTACATACCCTTCACAGCGATAGATGGGATTCAGACCCTTGATATCAGATGACTTTTTGATCAAACGACATTGACCTATGTCCAGGTGTCTAAGCCATATTTCGATTAAATGATAAGAACAGAGCACAAGATTATTTTTAATCACGACTCTGAGAAAATATTTAAGATCTTTTCTTTTAAAAGCAAGTAAATGTTTTCAATCATGTGAAGTTATGCTTTCAGATTCTCCAAATTAACAGTTTACATTGTTCAGCTTTTCAAGCTTCCTCAGTTTACAGATTTCCAGATTATCGTACTCAGTATACGTTTCGTTCAGATTTGAACTACTATATAGATAAGTTATTGATATGCTTGCGTTGCCTGTAATTATTATTCCAGATTTACTTGTTGAGCCCCTAGGATCACTGTTTTCTTGAGTGTAGGTGATGAACAGTAGGGAGCTGGATGGTGTGAGCTGGAACAGATCGGAGGTGTTTATCGTGGACATCAGTTCCAGTTCTGTGTTCAGTTCTATTTATTGTAAAGAAGAGCTTCCGTTCAGTTTTCAGTCTCTTTGTTTTTTATTGTACAAAAATATATTTATAAGCTTTCGAAACATAACATATTACCGATTTCTTGTTTTGATGTAATCTGAACAGAATTGTACCTTTGAACCTTGTATGAATTTCCGCGTACTTATATGTACAGATGTTTTCCAGTTCTAAGAATGAAAGTTCTATTTTATCGCAATTTAGTCCAGAATTTGTATGTTGTTTGTTTGATCCGTGTACAAATTATTAGATTCTTTTAATTTGAACCCCAACCTTATTTATTTAAGTTAGAAAAAGTCCAGTCCTTACAGCTTTACTTGACTGCTACCAGACCAGACATCATGTTTGCTGTCTGTATGTGTGCTAGATTCCAAGGTGAGCCTAAACAATCGCATTATATTGCAGTAAAGTGAATTTTAAAATATCTTTAAGGAACTTCTAATGTGGGTCTTTGGTATCCCAAAGACTCCAGTTTTCAAATAATCGGTTATAGTGATGCAGATTATGCATGTTGCAGAATTGATAGGCGAAGCACAAGTGGTACTTGTCAATTTTTGGGAGAACGGCTGATTTCCTGATTTAGTAAGAAGCAGACATCAATTGATACATCCACAGCTGAAGCAGAGTATCTAGCAGCTGGAAGCTATTGTTCTCAGATCTTATGGATTCAACATCAGCTTAGATATTACGGCATTGATGCTTCTGAAGCTCCTATTTTCTTTGACAATACCAGTGCCATAGCCATCACTTAGAACCCTATGCTGCATTCAAGAACAAAGCACATAGATATAAGGCATCATTTCATAAGAGATCACGTTCTTAAGAAGGACGTCCGGATGGAGCATGTGTCAACAGATCAGCAAGTTGCTGACATCTTCACAAAATCTCTACCAGACGCTAAGTTTTCGTATTTTTTAAACATTCTTCGTCTCTTAGAATTGCCTTAATCTATTTTTGTGCGAAATTCTGCAGGTTGAACAGATTTAGTTTACTTCAGCTTTGGGTCTTCTGTTCAGGGGGAACGAAGGGGAACCTCAGCTTTGGTATATTTCAGCTTTGGGAGAACCTCAGCTTTAGGGGGAACAACAGATCAGAGTTAATAAGTGCTGAGTCAGCTGAATACGTGTGATCTAAATCTATTCAGATTATGCGTATATACAGTTGATACTTATAAGTGATCTGATCTGACAGTACCCCAGCTGATATAATAAAAATATCAATGGTTGTGATGAATTCAAAATGGCGCTTCATTTTTTACTTTTCATCGTACGGGTTAAAATTTTACAAGTCTTTTTAATTCTGATCACTCCATCGGATGATTGACACGTGTGTTTTCATCATGCGAAACGTCACATCCACACTGTTTACTTGTACAGTTTTGTATTCTTTTTACTTTTATACGTCATTTACATTCTCTCTAACTCTTACCTTGCAAAAAATCTTCTGGGTTGCTCAGCTGTTATCTATGAACAAGATTTGGAGAACTTCTTTTTCAACACCTTCGTGAGGGAGAATACAATGATTAGCTCGGTTCACGGAAAGTTTGTTGAAATTTCTGAGGAGCAGTTTGCTGGTGTGTTTGAGCTACCGTTATAAGTACTGACGTCTATGGATGAGTTGCCTAAAGATCTGATAAATACAGCGAGGAAATCCTTTACTGCGAGTGGTGAACCGATTAAGACTTCGTGCAAGAAAAAGGAGATGAAGGTGGAATTCAGGCTGTTGAATGATATTCTGGCGAAGACTGTTACGGCCAAGGCGGGTTCTTCTGATGCCGTAACCCACGAACGATTTTTTCTCATGACAGCCATTCACTTTGGTATTAAAATCAACTGGAGAAAGTTTTTTTTTGACATTCTGAAGGACATGGTGACTCCATCATCAAAGCAAGCCAAGGGGTTCGCAGCTCAAATCTGTGTTCTACTACAGGGACTCCCAGATCTGACTTTGGGAGAGTGAATACTTTCCCACCTCTGAAGATCCTTACTGTAAAGACTGTTGGCACTTACATTGCTAAAAACAAATTTGTGTCAACAACTGCTGAAGAGGTGGCGGATGAGCCAGTAGTGGAGAAGGTGGTTAAGGCAGCAGCAAAAAGGAGACCAGCTCATGTTGCTGAACCAGTTGCGAAGAAGAATAGGACAACTGTTGGGAGAGCTGCTCCCACAGAGAAGAATTTGGCGATAGTACCAGTGGTACAAGAAGTTGTACCAATTTCTGTTATACCAGCTGAGAGCCCTAGCGCTCAAAGACGCCAAGAACCGAAAATGAAATTGATCTTGCAAGAGGATTCCAATGAGGAGGCGTCAAATGAGCAGGGTGATAGGATCAATGTGGTTTGAAAAACAGCTGCAAGAGTTCAGAAGGGGGGGGGGGTTGAATGAACTCTTTGGTATTTTTAAATTTTCGAAACCTTTAAAATAGTTTTACAAGCGCCTATCTTAACTTAAATCCGAGTTACCATATTTAAGGTATCTCAGTTTAACTTCTGATCTCTTGGCTAACAAATATTGTGCGGAAATAAGCTAATCGATCAGTGAATAGTAAAGCAGTAAATAAATGCGTTAAGTAATGATTAAGGTCGAGGGTTTGTTTCTGGAAGTTCGGATATAAATATCCTATGTCTCCCCTGCTTCCTTTTCAGAAAGGTTTCACTAGAAGATTTGATGATTTACAGTCCTTCTGCAAACACCCAGTCACCGAGCCTCGCTCCAGGTGAACTCCTAGCAACACCACAAACTAACACGCAGACGCTGCTATTGGTTTACAAGTAAATGATAATATTTCAAACGGCTTTGTGTAGCGCGATTGTTACAGACTCAAATTAAATTTACAATAAGGTACACAACTATTGAGGTCTGTATATCTTCTGGTTTCTAATCTAAGAAACTCGATTCAATAATGAACCAGAAGATGAACTCGAAGATAGAACAATAAACGCTGGTTGAATGTTCTTCGAGTTTGAGAGCTTTTGAGAGATAACTTCAATGGAGAGAAAAACTCGAGAATATTTGAGACAAGATAATGGCAGAGTGACGGCAAGTAATCGAGAGTCAAGGGATTTCTTCAATTCAAACTTCTGCTATTTATACTATTCGCTCAACGGTCAATCCCTTTTGAAATTCTGATATCCAAGCAACCGTAATCTCTGCTCCACTACAAGGTAAATTGCACATCGTCAGAGCCAAATTGTCGTGTTTCCATTTCTGTGCAAACACCGTAAAACGTCCTCTGTAAATGTGTACTATTTACCCAAAATAATACCAACGTTGTCTCCTTAATTCCAGGCATATGTACGATTCAGTCTTCATCATTGATTTGCTCCAATTTGAACTGTGATTACGTTTGAATCGATTCGCGTTTGTGCCTGAATGTACTCCATTGATTTCTATCATCGTTGTTAAGGAAGTTGCAGTTGAAATATGCTTGAAAGTATTTGCAACGACTGGGTGCTTTAAACTCTTGAATAATATCATCAGCTGAAAGCTAACCAACGACTGAATGAGCGCATATACCAAACGTTGTCGTTTCAACTTATCCAAACGACGTAGTTTTGTTGTCCGTTTAGAAACACGCAAAGGTTACGACTGATATTAATCATGTGACTATCTTCACCATAGACTAAATATAATTCCTTCTGAAAGAAAATACCCAATTGCTGATCGTAACAACCAATGACTGATTGAATACTAACGTCTGATTGTGTAACCCTAGATCAACAACTGAATTGCTCTTCACGACTGAAATAAGAACCCGATACCAGAAACTGTATATCTTCAACATCTCAACGTCTGAACTAATATCGAATGCCCAAGTCTGAGATAACCTGTCGTCTGAGTATACTTTGCTGTTAATTGCAACGGCTGATTGTCCAGTAGATACTTCGCATCAATACTTGTCTTATTTTGTTATCACCAAAACTAATAAATTTTATCCTAACACAGGGGAAGGAAAAGGAGGGGACAGTTGAGATAGAGACAGTTGAGAAGGAGCCAGAAGAGAAGGAGAAGGATGTGGAGGAAACCGTTGAGATGGAGGCCACTGAGAAGTCAGTGGAGAAGGAAGAAGATAAGGAGGCTATTGACTCTAAAGACGCAGAACCCTTGAGCAAGGTTCTGAAGCTTACTGAGACATCTATGTCTGATGAGGATTGGTGTCGATTGATGATGTTTTGAAGCAGATCCGTGAGGATATGATGCTTCCATCTGTTATGGCTGAGGAGCCTACAAAAATTGAGTTTGGTCACGGAATACAAATAAAGGAAGTGGACCGGTACGAGGCCACCTTTACTAAGATTGACACTATGGACAAGGGGAAGGCGCCCCTTGTGGAGGAGATCAAGGGAAATCCAGCTAAAGAAATTTTTTCTTTGATTTCTGGAGATATAGAGTTTCTTGTACAGATTCGAGACGCCGTTATAGAGGAAATAGTTTCATTATTTAATTATTTCAATATCCATGGCTTAGCAGCATTGAAGTCAGTTTCAGATTTTGCCGCCAAAGAAGACCAGCTATTGACATGGGCAGAAACTGATTTGTTACAGATAGCTGTTCAGAGGCGATTGTATATAACAGCCAAGTACAGAGAGATGTTGATTCGTAAATTTTTGTAGGCTAGGCGCAGCAATTTTGAATCCGGAACGCCCACAACCGCTATTGATCTTCAAGTTTTGGATTTTCTTTCAGACGCTCATCGCATTGCATTGATAAAATTGTTGGAGCAAATGAGGCAACATAAGCTGGAGTGGACACGGCCATCTTCCTCAAATATGTTTGGAGGATATGTTGACCAGAGCAGAGGAATTCATGCGCAAATTTATCCAAGCGTCAAGTCTACCAGCTGGGTAAGGTCTCTTACTCTTATTGTTGGGTCTTGGACAGTAGTAGAGGGTGCAGATCCAAAGCCTGCGAGGGTAGCTTTGCCAAGAATTTCAAAACCGAAGAGGCAGCTCCCGAAGAGGCCATTTGTGGATGCTTTTGCTCCCATTTGTATTTCATTGAACCATTCCAAGATCTTGATTCTCGACGACCTTATTCTGATATTGTTTAGAGGAACTGGGCTGAGATTTGTACATATGTAGTTCAGTTTTCACTTTTCGGACATCTTCAGCCATTGGGTACATACAATATGTGTAGAGATATAGTTGCCATAGATTCAGTTTTGGATACAGAGACAGTCCCTACGAGAATATTTTATGCTATTCAGCACGGTCAGAGTGCTGAAGTTTTTATCGATTTCTTTGTACAGCCATATATACAGATAATCTCTTCTAGTTCCAGTTCACGCTCAGAGAGTTCTTCAAGTTCGACTTCGTCCAGTTCTTCTTCCAGTACTTCCCGTATGCATTTCACAAATGATATCCCTCGGATTCACATGCCTACTATTGCTTTTCCATCGACCAACTTCACAGAGGCCACTGCACAGCTCCGGGCATCTATTGATCAGATTCAATTAGAGCAGGTGCAGACTCGAGAACGTGTAGAGGAGCTCAAATCTGAACTTTCATAGAAAATTACCAAACTCGAACTCACCTTTGCACACGCTTCCTCGCGACAAGATATGGTCTTTAGGGCTCAAATCAATGACGTCGCAAGGAGGTACAGGTTCAAAAGGTTGTTCTGTCTCAAGAATTGACTTCATTCCGTTTGGAAACACACGAGGGTCTCAATACTCTTCGTGCCCAGTTCTCTGAAATCATTGCCTATATTAATCGAGGACGTGATGACAAAAAGGGGGAAGAGAGTAGTAGAGGTCCACAGCCTGAAGACAGAAGCAGACCTAGTGGAGGTGGAAGTGGTGGAAGCAGAAGTGAACCACCGTCGAAGAGAGGAAGTGGTTCGCACAGAGGAAGAGGAAGTAGACGTTCTGGATTTAGCCGATGGTTTTCTTGAGCAGTTTTTACAATTTAAGTTCTTGTACAAAACTCTTGTACTTAGCGTTCTGAGTGAATATATATAGCAAGACTTGGAGCAATTTGTTTTTGTCTCTTTTAAGTTGTTAGCTGCTAAGTTTGTCATCACCAAAAATGGGGAAATTGTTAAGATAAAATTTATAAGTTTTGGTGATAACATAAACAAGACAAAGAACTGAACATTAAGTTATCAGATTTGAAGTAATTGTGTAACACCTAGAAATTTTCTAATCGCATGCCTTGTTATTTTATTTATGTCCATGTTTTAAGCTAGATTAGTTAATTATTGTTCACGAGTTTTTTTTAGAATTTGTATATAGATGTTGCGAGGCCGGAAAGGAGACGACGAGGACACCGAAGAATGAAGATTTCTATGAAATTTATTTCCAGCTCATTTTTAAGCATTTATATAGTTCATCTAAAACTTTAATGTTTGGCTCTTTTATTAACAAAATAACAACTTTTAAATAACCATGTATTTACCATTTTAAAACAAGCCATTTTCCTTCCAATTTTTTAGCACTTTTAACATTTGGAGTAGCAACTTTAAGCATCATATACACAACAAACGAGCGTATTCTACACAATTATTCACATAATTATTCATTTTTTTTTCCTATATACACAACCACCAAAACTATTAAAATCAACCACCAAAATTAATAAGCTAACCACCACATCTTTTTCTTTAAACATCACATGGCATGGCTGGATGGATACACAACACACAACACACGACAACACTCTCAACTTGTCCTCTCTCATCTCCAAATGCACGCCCCCTTCCCCCTTGGTTGACTTGAAGTTTTGTTTCCTTTTCTCTTGTATTTCTATTCACTTTGTAGCTCAATTATCCTTCTTTCAAGCTTGGTTTGGTGTTCCTTGTCTTCCTCCCGGCCTGCATCATCACTTTGGTTGTAAGTTTTTACAAGAAAGGCAAGTACAAAGCTTCCTTGATGCACTTTTCAAGACTATGTACATATGTGTGTATATTTATGTTATGGTGCTTTGATGAATCTATTTTGATGCATATTGTCAGGCCTCGTGTACCATACAGAGTTAAACCACGCAAAACAATAGCTGAAACATACAAAAGTGGCTTAAAATTTTTGCTTGGCCTGACTGAAGGATACATAATTTAAAATACCGTAATACTCAAAATATCCCAGTTACATAAATCACTCAATACAACAGTACAACATTAAAACATATATCACGTACCAAACAACAACTACTACATAGCACAGTACAACCCACGGCTAACAGTACTCATACATAATATGCTATACGCTAAATGGGACACTCTAACCACCTCCTGGGGTACCTCCAGCTGGGTCAAACTAAACGACCAACAGAGTAACCATGATAACCTGAAAACACACACAAGCAACACACAACCAAGCCCCAGAGGGACAGGGGTCAAACCCCAGTACGGAGAGCAATATAAAACAGCTAATGGAAAGCAACAAGTAATATGCAGATGCTATGCATGAACAACTGAGCACACGGAAGGCTACCACCAACGGCAGGGAGCCAGAATCACGAAGGCAAGTCAAAGCTGATTAAGAACCGATAGCAACGAATAACAGATGTCAGTGGCCACGGGGTGTGTGAGTATATGGGAGCTACCCACTCGTCTGAGCACACGGCACCAGATGCAAACACAGCTCAACCCGCTGTTGCCCAACTCATGAGATGTGGGAGCTACCCAGTCCGCTCATAGTGGCTAACAGATCCCAGCAGGGAGATGAGGTACGGGAGTTACCCGCTCAGCCTCAACAGCATCCTGGTACGCTCAGAGCAATAATCAACAAGCCACGGCTACAACAGATCTGAGCTCAAGAGATAATGCGTGTATGCAACAGATGCAATGTTCAACACAGAATCATATACAGCACACAAAACATACACAGCAGCAAGCATAATAATCCATGCTCAATCCAAAGCTGTAAAACAAGCTCACATCCGTACCTCAAGTCTTCTGTGCTACAATCACTACAACGGGGTCCCGAGCAACACAGATCTCACACCCTGCTAAGCCAATACAGCCTCAACAGCATCCTGGTACGCTCAGAGCAATAATCAACAAGCCACGGCTACAACAGATCTGAGCTCAAGAGATAATGCGTGTATGCAACAGATGCAATGTTCAACACAGAATCATATACAGCACACAAAACATACACAGCAGCAAGCATAATAATCCATGCTCAATCCAAAGCTGTAAAACAAGCTCACATCCGTACCTCAAGTCTTCTGTGCTACAATCACTACAACGGGGTCCCGAGCAACACAGATCTCACACCCTGCTAAGCCAAATACAGATACTAACTCAGGGACAGTAACATAGAAAAGCAACAGCTGGGAGCTACGAACTTGACCAGCGCTATACTACCCCTCTATACACAACAGAGAGCTCTAAACAAACACAATACAGGGTCTGAACACTTACCCCAACAAGCTAGAAAAACACAATACAGGGTCTGAACACTTACCCCAACAAGCTAGAACGGAACGCTAATAGACTACACAAGGGAGATGTCTTCGCACACCTCACCATCTTCAAGCAAGCGTCCAAAAGCAGCACCAAACGAAGTGTCTCAGCAAGAGGAGTCCAACGCTACCACTCTCACTACAATCGGAGCTATCTACCGTCGGCAATCAAATAAGATAAGGTTTGGTGAACAGTAGCTAGGGTATCGTGACAGAGATCAACAATCGAGAAATATTCTAAGTGTCGGGAAACAATAATAGACAAAGGTCAAAGCTCTCTATAAATACTCAAATCTACCACCGCTGAACAGATCTCACCGACAACTTAAATCTCAAAGCTGATATTCCCGCTTGCATCCAGATCTCGCAACAGATCTCACTCTACGCCAAAGCAGATCTCTACTAATACAAACGACGTCGCACAAGCCCACTATCGCAACTGAACACGTCACCCGCTACTCAGATCTGGATCGCTAGCGCCACGAAGTCTGAAACCCAAAACGCTGTCGCTCTCTAACCACTCAGATCTCTCTCAAATCTGAATACCAATGCTACTCACTTCTGAGTCTCGCCCACTAAACCAAAACTCTGTCGTTCCAACTAATCCAAACGACGTAGTTTAGCTACTCGCTACAGAAACACTAGCGACAACAGATTTCGCTATGACTGCTGAGCGCGATCACTCAGCGATGACCCCCGCTCACTTCTGAACAGATCCCGTGCCAAAACTCTAACTCTCCAGGTCTGTTCCAAGGACTTATACAAAACCCGATAGCTTCTCCAAGCATATCGACTCAAAGCTGGTCACCCAGACTCATTCGCTCAAATATGAATCCAGCAAAACCCGATTAAATAACTCAATTAATCCTTCTAAATTTTCGGGTCTCACATCTCTCCCCCACTAAAACAGGATTTCTTCCTCGAAATCAATCAACTCTAAACCAAGAGTTCAAGATAACTGGGGAAAAGAACTTAAGCAAACACCTACCAAGAAATAACAAAGAACCAACTACTAGAATTTTCTACAACACTCACTCAAACAGATGCGGCCACTCACGCTGCATCTTTTCTTCCAGTTCCCAAGTAGCTTCCTCTCTACCATGTTTGCTCCACTGAACCATTACTAAAGGAATGGTCTTATTCCTCAGCTGTTTCCCTTTTCTATCCAAGATCTGCAAGGGATATTCAACATAACTCAAAGTTCTATCTAGCTCCACCTCATCAGTTCTCAACACATGTGAGGGATCTGGCTCATGCTTCCTCAACATCGAAACATGAAACACATCATGTAGGGAAGACAAATATGGTGGCAACAGCAAACGATATTCCAACAGGCCAATCCTCTCAGCTACCTCATAAGGACCAACATAACGAGGAGCTAACTTTCCCTTGAGACCAAATCTCATAACACTGCGGAAAGGAGAACCTTAAGGAAACTGAAACACATCATGTAGGGAAGACAAATATGGTGGCAACAGCAAACGATATTCCAACAGGCCAATCCTCTCAGCTACCTCATAAGGACCAACATAACGAGGAGCTAACTTTCCCTTGAGACCAAATCTCATAACACTGCGGAAAGGAGAACCTTAAGGAAACTAGATCACCAACTTCAAATTCTAAATGCCTACGCCTCTTATTCGCATAACTAGCTTGGTGATCTTGAGAAGCTTTCATTCTTTGGCGAATCAAATCCACCTGATCTCTCATCTGCTGCACAAACTCTGGAGAAGACAACTTCTTCTCCCCCACTCCTTCCCAACATACTGGCGATCTGCACTTCCTACCATACAAAGCCTCAAATGGTGCCATGCCAATCGTGACCTGATAGCTGTTATTGTAGGAAAACTCAACCAAAGACAATGAGCCTTACCAGCTACCACTGAAATCCATCACAACAGTGTCAACATATCCTCTAAAATCAGGATAGTTCTCTCAGATTGGCCATCTGTCTGGGGGTGATACGCTGTACTCATCGCCAATCTAGTACCCAAAACTGTTTGCAAACTCTTCCAAAACCTGGAAGTAAATCTAGGATCACGATCTGAAACAATCGAAACCGGCACACCATGCAGCCCACGAAATCTACGTATAGCTTTGCCATCTTCTTCAAAGACTAAGTCATGTTGTAAGGAATGAAGTGCGTAGACTTCGACAATCTACTACCACCCAAACCGCATCACCACCTCTGCTGGAATGAGGCAAATGCGTGACAAAATCCATAGCTATGTGCTCTCAATTCCATTGGGGCACCTCTAAGCTTTGCAACAAACCACCATGTCTCATCCTCTCAGCCTTGACTTGCTGAAAATTCAGACAACGGGCTACAAAATCAGCAACATCACTCTTCAAACCTGCCCACCAGTAATGCTGCTTCAAGACATAATACATATTCCTTGCACCAGGATGGACACTGTATCTATTGCAGTGCGCTTCTCGCAAGATCTCCTCCTTTAGGTCAATCAGATTTGGCACAACCAATCTGCGACGAAACCTCAAACAACCATCTGAAGAAACTGAGTAGTCCTCCAATTGACCAGATCTCACCTTAAGCTTCAACTCATGGATGGATGGATCAGTCTCTGAGCTGCTCTAATGTTAGCAACAACCTGTGGCTCAACTTGGAAATAAGACACCACAACATAATCCTCAGCTGGGTAATATCGCCAACCAGTAGTGCTTAGATGCTCATGGACCTACGAAATCTGCATCGAAGCCAGCATCGCCACTTGACCTTTCTGCTCAATGCATCAGCAACTACATTCACCTTCCCAGGCTGATATTTGATTTCACAATCAAAATCTTTAAGCAGCTCCATCCATATACGCTGTCTCATGTTCAAATCTGATTGAGAAAACAGATACTGCAGACTCTTGTGGTCGGAGTACACCACAAATTGCTCACCATACAGGTAGTGACGCCAAATCTTCAAGGCAAACACCACTGCTGCTAACTCCAAATCATGAACTGGGTAACGAGTCTCATGCGGTCAACTGCGTCATTGGCTTAGCTATACTAGAGAATCCCTCTATAAAACGCCTACAATAGCCAGCCAAACCCAAGAAACTACGAATCTCCGAAACATTCTTGGGACGCTCCCAGTTAATCACAGCCTCTACCTTACTGGGATCCACAAAAATACCATCAACAGAAATCACATGACCCAGAAACACAACTCGATCTAACCAAAATTCGCACTTGAAGACTTAGCATACAGCTGCGAGTCTCGAAGCGTTTGAAGAACCAACTTCAATGCTGAAGTCTATCTCCCTCCTCGGAGGAAAACCAGGAATCTCCTCCGAAAACACATCCGGGAAATGTCGAAACACGGGAACTCTACTAAGCTCTACGCTCGAAGAAGAAGACGCATCTAAGGCATAGATCATAAAACCAACATTCTCTAGCGACAACAGGCTAAACATCTCCATCGCAGAGATTAAAGGAATCTTCAACCGGGAATCTTGGCCATAGAAATTCCATTTCTCGCCAGACTGGGGCCTAAATCGCACAACGCCATGGAAACAATCCACAGTGGCCCTATAGCTAGACAACACGTCCATTCCCACTATACAATCGAAATCCCACATCACTAGCCTGATCAGGTTGGCTAACAGCACACTCTCGCCAAACCTAAGAACGTCATTCAACAAAATCACTTGGGAGAACAGGCTCGCGCCGGCAGGAGTCGCAACAGATACAACATCACACAAAGAGGTGGTATGAAAACCATGCTCAACCACAAATGCATCAGAAACAAACGAATGTGATACTCCTGTATCAAATAACACACGTGCAGGAAAATAAAAAACAAAGAAAGTACCTGTAATCACTCCTCTGCCTGGCGTGCCCTCCGCTTGCTCCCTAGTCATGGCATTCACTTGGGCAAACTGAGGTCCTGAAAACTGAGGATGGGAAGACTGTCCAAATCGCGAAGGACCAGGCTGCTGAAACGGCCTAAACTGAGGCTCTCCTAACCTCTGCTGCTGGGCTGGAAAAGAAAGACTTCTAGACGATCCACCTTGACCCTGCGGTGGAGCGGCGATATGCTGAGATCCAGAAAAAGGACACACTCTAGAAAAGTGTCCGTACTGACCACAGACATTGCACGAACCCTGCACACCTACACACTGCGTTGTAAGGTGCCTTCCACCACACTGGCCACAATACTCAACCTTGGAGATACTGCCACTGCTCGAACTCCCCGAGCCAGAAGAACTAGAACCAGACTTCTTCTTAAATTGACGACCACGAGGCCTAAACCTCTGGTGTCTGGGCTGCTGGGCTACCTGCTGCTGGGGTGGCTGAGACGACTGCACTGACTGGGAAGGTTGCACCCCCGGAACCACGGGACGACTACCTTGCAGCCCTTACGGCCTAACACGCGACCGACGATTCTGCATTCCTTCCTCAATGTCTATATCCCTGTCCACCCATTCTGCATAGCTCGCCGGTGAACCCGCCAACACAAAAGAATACAACTCCTCATTGAGCCCCTCCAAGAACTTGTTCCTCTTCGCCTTCTCTCCGCCAGCAACATGCGGAACATAGGCAAGAAGAGAAGAAAATCTCCCGGCATACTCTCCCAAGGACATAGATCCCTGCACCAGGTTATCAAACTCTCTCTCCCTGGCATTTACAAAATATTCCCGAACGTACTCCTGACGAAAGGCAGTACAAAAGCTACTCCACGAAATCCCCACACCTGTCTCCTCGAGAGTCCTAGAAGCACCTCTCCACCAACGCTCGGCACTTCTCCTCAACCGAAACGAGCCAAACTCAGCCTACGCTCATCGTCATACCTGACACGATCGAAAAACCCAGTAATATGCTGCAACCAAGACTCAGCATCAGAACTAGGCTCATCGCCATTGAACGTCTGAGGGTTCATCCGCTGAAACCTCGCCATCACTAGTTCCATATCATCCACACGGCCTGCCAGCTCATCTACCTCCAAGTCAATCTGTCTATCGCATCCACGACGAGGAACACTACGCTGCACTTCCACATTCTGACCTTCGGAATCTTCCTGAAACTGCCCTCTACCTCTACCCCTACGTCTAGGCGTCATCTACAAAGGCACTAAGAGGGTAAGGTCACACAGCAATAGATAAATCACATAGATCACATAATCAAGAACATGCAACAAGCAACACTGTGCCTAGACTCAAGTGTGATCAAAGAAATCAAGCTTATCCCAGCTTAAGCTCTGATACCAAAATGCCAGGCCTCGTGCACCATACAGAGTTAAACCACGCAAAACAATAGCGGAAACATACAAAAGTGGCTTAAAATTTTCGCTTCGCCTGATCGATGGATACATAATTTAAAATACTGTAATACTCAAAATATCACAGTTACATAAATCACACAATACAACAGTACAACATTAAAACATATATCAAGTACCAAACAACAACTACTACATAGCACAGGACAACCCCCGGCTAACAGTACTGATACATAATATGCTATACGCTAAATGGGACACTCTAACCACCTCCTGGGGCACCTCCAGTTGGGTCTACTCCACGACCAGCAGAGTAACCATGATAACCTGAAAACACACACAAGCAACAAACAACCAAGCCCCAGAGGGACATGGGTCAAACCCCAGTACGGAGAGCAGTTAACGGAAAGCAACATGTAATATGCAGATGCTATGCATGAACATCTGAGCACACGGAAGGCTACCACCAACGGCAGGGAGCCAGAATCACGAAGGCAACTCAAAGCTGATTAAGAACCGATAGCAACGAATAACAGATGTCAGTGGCCACGGGGTGTGTGAGTATATGGGAGCTACCCACTCGTCTCAGTACACGACACCAGGTGCAACATAGCTCAACCCGCAGTTGCCCAACTCATGAGATGTGGGAGCTACCCACTCCGCTCATAGTGGCTAATAGATCCCAGCAGGGAGGTGAGGTACGGGAGTTACCCGCTCAGCTTCAACAGCATCCTGGTATGCTCAGAGCAATCAACAAGGCATGGCTACAACTAAGCTCAAGAGATAATGCGTGTATGCAACAGATGCAATGTTCAACACAGAATCATATACAGCACACAAAACATACACAGCAGCAAGCATAATCACCCATGCTCAATCCAAAGCTGTAAAACAAGCTCACAACCGTACCTCAAGTCTTCTGTGCTACAATTACTACAACAGGGTCCCGAGCAACACAGATCTCACACCTGCTAAGCCAAATACAGATACTAGCTCAGGGACAGTAACACAGAAAAGCAACAGCTGGGAGCTACGAACTCTACCAACGCTATACTACCCCTCTATACACAACAGAGAGCTCTAAACAAACACAAGACAGGATCTGAATACTTACCCCAACAAGCTAGGACGGAACGCTAATAGACTACACAAGGGATATGTCATCGCACACCTCACCAGTTTCAAGAAAGCGTTCAAAAGCAGCACCAAACAAAGCGTCTCAGCAAGAGGAGTCCAACGCTACCACTCTCACTTCAATCGGAGCTGTCTACCATCGGCAATCGAAGAAGATAAGGTTCGGTGAACAGTAGCTAGGGTATCGGGACAGAGATCAACAATCGGGAAATATTCTAAGTGTCGGGAAACAATAATAGACAAAGGTCAAAGCTCTCTATAAATACTCAAATCTACCCAAGACCGCTAAACAGATCTCACCGACAACTTAAATCTCAAAGCTGATATTCTCGCTCGCATCCAGATCTCGCAACAGATCTCACTCTACGCCAAAGCAGATCTCTACTAATGCAAACGACGTCGCACAAGTCCACTATCGCAACTACGCTACTCACTTCTGAGTCTCGCCCACTAAACCAAAACGATGTCGTTCCAACTAATCCAAACGTCGTAGTTTAGCTACTCGCTACAGAAACACTAGCGACAACTGATTTCGCTATGACTGCTGAACGCGATCACTCAGCGATGACCCCCGCTCACTTCTGAACAGATCCCGTGCCAAAACTCTAACTCTCTAGGTCTGTTCCAAGGACTTATACAAAACCCGATATCTTCTCCAAGAATATCGACTCAAAGCTGGTCACCCAAACTCGTTCGCTCAAATCTGAATCCATTAAAACCCGATTAAAATCAATTAATCCTTCTAAACTTTCGGGTCTCACACATATAATTTTGTTTAATATTCATTCATGTATTTGCAGCCTAGTTCAGTTCTGGACCTTTGGTGAAGGAGAGGAGTTGAAAGAATAGAGTTTGGGTTGTGTAGAGTTTGTGGATCTATCCCTTCTCCACTTTGGCTTCGGGTTGAGACATGCTCAGCCCATTCATGGCTGGAAACAGCCTTTGGATAGAGCATGGGGAGCCTTGGAGGCTGAGGAGGGAGAAGAAGGTTAAGGCCGATTGGTGTGTGAGTGAGTTTGCGTTTGTGTTGTCAAGGGTGGTTCTTGAAGAGAGGAGAAGTCTAGTATGTCTTATGCTTTGTTTCAAAGGGACTAGGAAGAGTCCTAAGGGTCATCCACGAGCTGTTTGAGGGGTTGGTCAGGTGCTGGAGTCAAGGAAAGGCTGGTTCGAAGTTGTGTTTCTAGCCTCTCCCAGATGAGTCCCTGTTTGCGACCAGTAGGGTTACGAGCATCGGTGTGGTCAATTCAGACATATTTTTTGAATTCGATTTGTTCCAGTATCTAGCCCATCGAGTTAAGATCACGGGGTCAAAATATGGGTTGATTTAGTTAAGAAATGGTTTTTTAATATTTTTACGGTTTTGTCGCGCAGAGCGATTCCTATCGGGGCATTTTCGGGAAGGCTGGGAAATTGAGTCTTAGGGGCCGCCAAAAATTCATGAATGACTTTACATGATTTTTTATGAATATTATGAACTGTTTTTAAGATTTTTGACATTTTATGAAATTTAAATGCCTAGAAAATGATTTTTAGCATGTTTGACTATTTAAAGTGCATATGTTTAATTTTGAAGTATTTATGGGCAGTATGTTCATGAGGTTATGAAATTTATTTATTTATTGAGGATTTAAGAAATTTATTTGAGGCAAGAACGAGGAAAAATGATTTTTGAATGATGGGACTTGATTGTGGTTTTTCTATGACGGCTATGGGGTCGGAAGACATTCCGCTTGCCATATCAAAATGACGGGTCTGGGCTTTAGATAAGTACTGAAGTACCTTTCCAACTGACGGGTCTGGGCTTCAGATAAGTACTAGAGTGCCTTTCCAACCTAGTACTAGTGTTTATTAGCTTGATCAAGAAAAATGAGATTGAGGGACCACATTCGAGGAACAGAATTCACGAGAAAAATGTTTTGGAAAGATCATTTTATTTATGCAAAGAGTTTTAGTCATTTTGAGCATGACATGTTTTAATGCATATTTTTTAATCAAGAAACTATTTAAGTAAAAATATTTCAATGCATGTGCATGTATTATTTAGTACTTGTTATACCTCAGTTTTGTACTTGTTGAGTCTTTAGACTCACTATGCTTGGATGGTGCAGATGAGGCTGAGATCGAGATTGAGGGGCAGGATTCCTGAGCGGATCGCAGTCGGGCTTGGCACCTACTCAACGACCTCTTGTTTTCGCTTAGCACTTTCAGTCTTTTATTAGTGTATGTCGTCTTGTTAGAGAAAAATATATATATATATATATATTTATTTCTTATGCATGAAGATATTTATGACTTTGACGGATTTTATGTTGTCATGCATGTTTATTTTATTGATCAAAATTTTTATTATTCTTCTAAGCATTATGATAATGACTTACTATTATTGCTTCATTTACAAATATGTTTTATCACCTATCATGTGAGAGTTAGTATTTTAAAAAAAAAATATATATATATATATATATATATATATATATAATTTTTCTCGCCTCGAAGTCTGTAAGTCTTAGTGTTTGACTGCTTTATATAATCTTCCAATTACTTCCAGATTATGTTTATTATTTTGAGATATTAATGTGATTATGTCTTGAGTCTATATGTGTAATGCCCAGATATTTTTATGGCCACAAATTAGGAAGTTATAAGATTTGAGAGATTAAATTGAAATGCAATTTTATTCAACTTTTATTTCGTTTGAATTCTAGAATTATTAGTATGTGAATTCAGCTTTCATTTATGCATCAAGCTGAATTTCAGATTTGAGCTACATATGTTAATGAGTCCCTGCCTTAGTGAATTGATTTCCAGATTTTAGAATGCAATTGCAGAAGCTGTTTGGTCGATTCTTACAAGCCAATTGAATCCTTCTTTTCAAATAAAATAGCTGGGTTCGAATCATTAGATTTCACTTTAAAATGGATTAGCACTTTTTAAAAGAGCTTTGGCATATTTATTAAGCGTGTTTCTTTCTTAGGCATTTTAATTCACATATATAGGATGTTAGACACATCATGCATCATTATTTACAAATCAAAACACTTTCCAAAAAGCAAGCGGTGATCTCTGTGAAAAAACTGAGCAAAACCTTTCAAAGTTTTCGAAGGAGACAAGCGGTGCGTACGTGATTGTCGGATTTCTACTGTGATTGTGTTGCAGAATTACAGGCTAGTAAACTCTATTTGTTGCTACACTCATGAAAGCATATATTCAGTTCTGCATGTTTGTATGTGTTTTAAAGATTTGAAGATAGCCACGGCTGTTCTACAAAGAAAAGAAAGTTCATGTTTTGTTTTTATGAAGAAGTACGTGTTTACTGGCTTTTGATTAAAAAAGATTTTTAGAAAATGTTTGATGATGTTCTTTCAGTTAGTTCTTGAGTTTTCTAAAGATCTTCTTCGAAGTAGCTTACAAGTAGCATATTCGATTGATTCCCGGAAATTTCTTGAGATCTTTTGATTTCTTCAGACTGGGGTTTTCCTTCGTTGTTCATGTACGTTCATATGGCTAAGTTTGAAATCTGGTTCTTAAACCAAAGCTGAAATTCCATATTGTACAGATTATAAATTAGAGTTCTGTTTCTATGATTTTTGAAGTTCAGATGCGAGTTGCATTTGAAATCTGAATATGGTTAACACTACTGTGTGGACCATTGACATCTGAGTTGACTACGTTTGACCATTGACATCTGAATAACACTATTCAATTTCGTTGACATCTGAATTGACCAATAGTCAGAATTTGATTTCTTTCTTATTCGTTGAGACACTTACCTACAATTCAGATTTCATTCTTCTTTTGTTCTAAACTGATTCAATGGGTACAAAAATTCTAGATTTGAATTCCTTGTCCAGTTTCGCTTCGGTTTGAAAGTTTAATTCGATTCATTCAAAATAGATTCAAGTGAATTTATTCAGTTTTCATCTTCGCAAGTATTACAGAGAATTCTCTACGTGGTACATAACATCCTCAAAGCTTTTAAAACCAGTAAATCGTACTTGACAGAAAAGAAAAATAGATTTACGAAAGAAAAGAACGAGCAGAAAGAAAGAATGTTTTACAGAAAAGTTTTAAGTTCTGACTTAGGCAACAGAAGGTCCCCAGAGGAAGGGTGAGTGCCTGGCTGACGAACCAGTGTGCCCCTTCAACAGCAGGAAGGATCAGGATTACGGATTGACGTATCTGTATACCCCTTCAAATAGATGGGATTTATCCCAGTCCCCTGATTTCAGATGATAGTTTGATCAAACGAATGGACCAACTGTACAGGTGTCTCTGTCAAAATTTCAGAAAGAAAGGAAGAGCGCAAGTGTGATTTTAATCACAGCTCTGTAGAAAGCTTAAAGACACTTCTTTTTATAAGTAACGAAAATGTTTTCAGAACTTGTTCATTGTTATGCTTTCAATAAATTCAGATTTCTCAGTTATCGTTTTTAGCTTATTTATTTATTAAGCTATTCAGATTCATATTCCAGTACAGTATCAGATATCGTTTGCTTGTGTTATGTGCCTTCGATATTATAGATTTTACCTACTGAGCCCCTAGGCTCACTAGTTTTCTTGAGTGCAGGTAATGCTTTGCAGGAGCTGGGTGGAGATTGTTTATCGTGGAAAATAGTTTCCGTTTCATTCTTTTGTTATCCAGATTTTGATGTACAAAACCCTAGTCTTAGTTTTGTATTACGACAGATTTCTTGTTTCTTTAATTTGTCGAAATATGTACCAGAATCACTGCTTCATGATGTATACGGTTTCGTTTTCCCTTTAACCAATATCTGTATTCAGTTCCGTACTTTTATTTGTTCAGGTCTGTTTCCTAGTTATCGTATATGATTTGCGTTTAATTGAATTCTAGCCCAGAAATTTGTAGCGAATAGTTCCCTTATTCGAGATCGAAATTTTCCTATTTTTCAATTCGAACCCCAAAGTTCATAAATTTCCTTTAAGAAAAGTCGGGTCGCTACAGTTGGTATCAGAGCATGGTCCTCGAGATAAACACACTTCCAGTCTGAACAGCTCTCGCCAGCCGCTTCTATATTTGTAAGTTTTATTTCATGTTTTAGCATATAATTAATCTCTCATATTCGAATTGTGGTGGATTTGGGCTACCCCTACAGATATTGCAAGACGAGGTAGAGGAAGAAGAGGAAATACAGAAGGAGATAGTGAATCAGAAGGAATGAACCCTGTTTTAAATAGTATGGCCCAACTTTTAGAACGTTTGGTTGACCAAACCAATCAAAGGAATGGTCAATCATCAGGGAGAATGATTAGTAGATAAGATCCACAGGAAATGTTCAAAAGACAAACCTCAGGAATTTGATGGTTCCACTGATCCACTAATAGCTGAAAGCTGGATCAAGTCTATGGAGGTAATATTCGAGTATTTACATCTGACAGAACTAGAAAGGCCTCGGTGTGTGATTTATATGTTAAGGGGAGATGCCATGATATGGTGGGAAGGAGCCAAATTAACAGTAGACTTGGAAATGCTTACCTGGGAGGAAGTTAAGAGAGTACTCTTCGAGCAGTACTTTACCGTGGATGTGAGGGAGGAGCTGCAACATGAGTTCCTAACTCTTAAGCAGGAAGGGATGTCTATGCGGGATTATATCCGCAAGTTTGAGAGGGGATGCTATGTTGGTCCACTGTTTGGGACAAATGCAGATGTTAAACTTCGATATTTTATTAATGGGTTGAAGCCAATGATTAAGCATGACGTTAGACTTGCAGAACTGATGGATTATAGAGCAGCTGTGAACAAAGCTCTACGGGCAGAACAGGATTGGAAGGCAATTGAGGATGAGCGAGAGCTGAAAAGACAAGCCTTCCATCAAAAAGACCGTGGACAATTCAAGAAACCAAACAATAACCAGCAAGGGTCTCAAGGGAAAGGACCAATAGTTGCACAACCTATCTCTGTTGTTCCCAAGCCTTGGAATAGGCCAGCATGTCCTACTTGCAAGAAGAATCATGCGGGCCAGTGTCGTTTTGGGCAGAATGTATTTTATACTTGTGGCAAGCCAGGCCACATATCCAAGTATTGCCCCCAGAAACAGCAACTCATCACCAGCAGGGCATATGTGATGACGGCAGAGCAAGCTCCAACAAATACTACGGTTGTGACTAGTAAGATCGTTGTTTTTAGTATGTCTAGGTTAGCATTGCTAGATTCAGGTGCAACCCATTCTTTTAGTATGTCTAGGTTAGCATTGCTAGATTCAGGTGCAACCCATTCCTTTGTATCAGAAAAATTTGCTAAAAATTTACCAGTAAAATCAGAAGTAGTTGAAGTAGGATATTGCGTTCAGATTCCTTCGGGAGGAAGCGTAGTGACCAAGCATGTTGTTCGCAATATAGAACTTAAGCTATAGGGGAATATTGTCTATGTAGATTTGATAGTATTGCCGATGCTTGATTTTGATTTAATCTTGGGAATAGATTGGTTAAATAAGTATGGAACCCTTATAGATTTTAAGCAGAGAACGGTTAAGATTAAAATACCCAGTGGGATTTAATTCTTGTTCAAAGCTGACAGATTCGATAGTACTTTTAAGATAATATCAACTTTGAAAGCCCAAAGGTGTTTAAGAAATGGATGTCAAGGATTTTTAGTAAGTGCTTTATCGATAGAGCGAGATAATGAAATTACTCTAGAAAACGTAGAAGTAGTGAATGAGTTTCCAAAAGTCTTTCCAGAGGATATCTCAGGTCTGCCTCCAGATCGTGAGTTAGAATTTTCTATCGATTTAGTACCATAAGCTGCCCCAGTTTCCAAGCCTCCATATAGACTTTCCCCTAAGGAAATGAAGGAGTTAAAAATCAGATCCAATACTTATTGGATAAAGGTTTCATCAGACCCAGTACTTCACCGTGGGGAGCTCCGGTGTTGTTCGTAAAGAAGAAAGATGGAAGTATGCATCTGTGCATAGATTATAGAGAACTGAATAAGTTAACAGTTAGGAATAAGTACCCTCTCCCTAGAATAGATGACTTATTCGATCAGTTACGAGGAGCTGCTGTGTTTTCGATGATTGACTAAAGATCTAGATACCATCACCTACGAGTTAAACAAACAGATGTGTATAAAACCGCTTTCAGAACAAGATATGGCCATTATGAGTTTTTAGTTATGCCCTTTGGATTAACTAATGCGACATCAGTGTTTATGGATCTGATGAATAGAGTATTTCAACCTTTACTAGACAGATTCGTTATCGTGTTTATAGATGACATTCTTGTCAGGCTCATGCACAACTCAGAGTTAAACCACGCAAACATAGCGGAAGGAACTAAAAAGTGGTTAAAATTTTTTTTTTTGGCCTGACATAAAGATAACATAATTTAAAATAGTGCAATACTCAAAATATAAGTTAAAATACAACAATACTCAAGTAATCCCAGCAAGGTACAATCACATAGTACAACAATACAGCAGAGACAGACTGCCAACTACATAAGACTAAGCATCACCCAGGACATCCCACCCGCGGTGATACCAGTGCATATAGATATTATTAATAACTGGGACACTCTAACCACCTCCTGGGACACCTCCAGCCGGGCCAACTCCACGACCAGCTGAGTAACCTAGGAAACCTGAACAACAAACAGGCAAACAAAACAAACCAAGACCCAGAGGGACATGGAGTCAAACCCCAGTACGGAGAGCAACTGAAACAGCTAAAGAAACAGCATAAGATAAAATGCAGATGCTATGAATGGACACTGAACAACAGTTGAAGGCTTCAACCGAATAAGGGAGCCAAGGAACTCAAGAACAGCTCAACAGAATCTGCAACGAATTGTGGCCACTGGTGTGTGTACAAGCATACGGGAATTAGCCCCTCGTCTTTACACCACACCCGAATACCAGATGCATCAAACAGCTCAACCTGTCGTTGCCCATCCCATGAACTGTGGTAGTTAACCACTCGGTGCATGAGGGCTAACATATCCCAGCAGGGAGATGAGAGTGTGGTATTGCCGCTCGCCCTCGCATCCTGGTAAGAACAGAACAGCAACAATACAACAAGATACGATGCAACATGGATCTAAAATTCACGTGAAATAATGCATGTATGCAACAGCCGATCAACACAGAACACACAGCAAGCATACCAGCAATCTCACATAATATCCAACGCCAATTCCAAGCTATAACAAGCTCAAATCCGTACTTCGATAATTTGTGCAACATTTACCACAAACGGGGTCCCGAGAAATCTGGCCTGAAACCTGCTAAACAACACGCATAATTCTCAGGGACGCTAACACAGATTCACAAACTGGGAGCTACACTCAACCAGCGATAATCCTACCTTCCTAACTCAAGAAGCTCAAATCAAAGCCTAAGGTAAGATCTTATCAAATAACTCGAAGCACTACCTGAACGAAGCTAACACACGAACACTGGAGTTGCTTCGCGATTCTTCTTCCAGCCAACTACAACCTCCAAAAGTGGTATAGGATGAAGCACCTTCACGAGAGGAGTACAACGCTACCTCAATCGTTCAAGACAGCGGCGGGAATCGACGGAAAATCTGCGGAAAAGATTACGTGAACAGTGCTTAGGGTTCGAGATAGAGAACGATAATCGGGGAAAATATTCTAAGTATGGGATCTCATACTAATTCGAAGACCCAGCTTTCTATTAAATACACTACTCAACATCTGACAGAAACAGGAACCGATTCCACCGACAAAATCAGTTGTCATCACTGTTATCTATACCAACAGCTGATCGAACCAATAGCTGAATCTCTCAAACAACGCTAAGGCTAAACGGCGTAGCACCAACTTAACAAACGACGTAGCAGAGAGACACGTCACCTCGCTACCAACTGCTGATCAACAAACCAGCAGCTGAATAAAACAACGCAACAACTGATCTCTCTCAACAGCTGAAATATGCGCTAACACACCAACTGTTGAATCTCCTAGCGCTGTCATTCCAACTTAACTAAACTACGTAGTTTCGATACCCACTAAGAAACACGCTAGCGAAACCAACAGCTGGTTCCTGTTCACAAACATCGTCGCTCCAGGGTCCCTTAGCGCTCTCTGCTGACCATCGCAACTAAAACATCAATGACTGAAATCCACGTCAGCATTGTTGCTGCTTCCTACCAAAACCCAACGACTGAAATACCAACAGCTGACGCGAACGCTCATCGACTGATGCAAAACCCAAACAAATATCTCTCTCTCCACAGATGATAGCATCTCAACTGCTGATTCCAACACTTAGGCAAATTCGATGACTTCAACTCACGCATCTACCAGCTGGTTTCAACCCGAGCAACACCTGATTGAGAAAACACAGGTCTCACATCTCTCCTCCACTAAAACACGATTTCGTCCTCGAAATCAAACTCGGGGAACACTGAACTCACAACCAAGATTTCAAGATAACTGAGCAAACAACAAACAACAACTAGGGAAAAGAACAACCAAAAACTAACGGCTACTGGAAATCTGATACAACATCTACTCAAACAGATGCGGCCACTCACGCTGCATCTTCTCTTCCAGTTCTCAGGTAGCTTCTTCCCTACCATGTTTGCTCCATTGCACCATTACCAATGGAATGGTTTTATTTCTCAACTGTTTCTCTTTTCTGTCTAGGATCCGCAAGGGATACTCAACGTAACTCAACGTCTAATCTAGCTCAACCTCTTCAATTCTCAGCACATGAGACGGATCTGGCTCGTACTTCCTCAACATGGAAACATGAAAGACATCATGTAGAAAAGATAATTCTGGTGGCAGCAACATACGATACGCCAAAGGGCCAATCCTCTCAACGATCTCATACGGTCCAACATAACGAGGGGCTAACTTTCCCTTGTGACCAAAACGCATAACACTTTTGCAAGGAGAAACTTTAAGGAATACCTGATCACCAACCTGAAACTCAAGAGGTCGACGCCTCTTATTTGCATAACTGTCTTGGTGATCTGGGCAGCTTTCATCAGCTTTCGAATCAGATCCACATGATCTTTCATCTGCTGCACAAACTCTGGGGAAGACAGCTGCTTCTCCCCCACTTCTTCCCAACACACAGGCGATCTGCACTTTCTGTCATACAAAGCCTCGAACGACGCCATACCAATTGTAACTTGATAGCTGTTATTGTAGGAAAACTCAACCAAAGGCAACGCGTCTTGCCAGCTACCACCAAAATCCATCACAACAGCTCGTAAAATATCCTCCAACATTTGGATAGTTCTCTCAGATTGACCATCTGTCTGGGGGTGATATGCGGTACTCATAGCCAATCTGGTACCCAAAGCTGCTTGCAAACTCTTCCAAAACCTGTAAGTGAACCTTAGATCTCGGTCAGAAACAATCGAAACAGGCACACCGTGCAGTCTAACCACAAAATCTACGTATAGTTTCGCCATTTTCTTCAAAGATAACGTCATACCATAGGGAATGAAGTGTGCAGATTTCGACAATCTATCGATAACAACCCAAATCGCATCACAACCTCTGCTGGAATGAGGTAAATGTTGGGTATCCGGATCCGCCCCCCGGCGAGGCAGCGGAAGAACATAGAATAAACAGCCGGGAGACGATCAATACGAAAAATTCAATAATAGTTATAGACATACATAGGGGGTTCAAAACCACTACCTTGCTGGCACTTGTGCCTGGCTCCAACCGTAGTTACAATAACGTCGGCTCTTCGCGGTAGATTGCGGTAGTAATCGCCAATCCGGTCCACGACCAGAAACGAGACTCCTTCGTCAGCCTGCACTAGAAGGACTGACGAGATCAGCACGAATGGATTCTCCTCGTCGAATTGGCCGGAAACAAATTTTCCGGCGAAGACGGGCGGCGACGGCGGCTGTTTGAGAGAGAGGGAGGCGGCGGTTTTTAGTGCTTAGGGTTAGAGTTTGCAATAATCATTGTTAAGTGTTATGAAGTCTTCTAATTAAATAGATTAAGTGGTAGGCTTGGACCGGCCCAACGGGCCCGGGTCCAACGGGTGAACATTCGGTTCATCCCCACCACCGTGACTTCATCGTAACTCCGATCGCCGATCAGATCGGACCGATCGATTCAGTTTCCAAAACTGAACATTATGATCTGAAAAACCGTTTTCCAGAACCCCAGTGCAAAATGACCGTTTTGCCCCTCAACAGCGGGAAACCCCGGTTTGACCCCTGTTGATTTTTAGGAAGTCGCACTTCCCGAAATCCTCTTCTCGTGCTCAACACATTGAGCTGAGTATCCGTGCGGGAATCTCGAATCTAGTACTTGTGTGACCCTCAATGGTTCAGGGATACAGTTAGCCGTGGGCCCACAACCATTGTGGCTCCGGAATCACAATTCCGGACCTGCCCAACGGATCATGGTAAGAGCGTCTAGCAACATCGCCCCATGATCCCCTAGGTATCATTGATAGTGCCTGCAAGAACCAGTTGGTCGTGGTTAACGTACAGTAATGTCCTTTCAATCCATATATCCCGATAAGATCAACGACCATTGGTAAATCGAGAGTCGCTATAGATCCGATAGCTATGCATACATCTTGGAGATCGAATAGTGACATCGCGAGTGTAACTAGGTAAACGCTGGTGTGCGCGACCCGTTGCGGCGATTGGTGGCCAGACGCTGTTGATGTGCGCCGCTGGTTGCGCGTAATTGCTGCATGCTGGCCGGCCCGTCGTCGAGCAGCGTTGTGCCGCTAGTCGCGCGACGATGCGCGCGATCGCGCGCCTTTCTTGCGCCGCGTGAAATTCTTCGTGGAGGCGGCCACCGGCCGGCCGCCGCTCCGGCGAGTTTCCGGCGATGTCGTGACGGCTGGTCTGATTCCTTCTAGGGTTTGGTTCGGGCCTGTCCCGGGCAGCCCGTGAAGTTTTTGGGCCGTTACACGATGTCGGGCCCGGTTTTGCTCGATTTTGAAATTTTAAGTTTTTGGGCCTAGAATTGTTTTAAGCCCAATATTATACAATTAAAATTAGTAAAATGTGATTTTAATTATGAAATATGATTTTGTAATAAAATATGATTTTGTTGATTAAAATTTGTTTTATCGGTAAAATACGATTTTATTATAAAATACGATTTCGTAATTAGAATATGATTTTACGATAAATAATTAGATTATTTAAATTATGCATGTTAATTAGATTAATTGCATGATTGGGGTGATCGAGAGCCGTGCCCAATGTGTTAGGTGTATGCAATAGGTTTTATTTGATTTCGGTTTTTAATATATTTGATTATCATTTAAAGTGGGCCTGTTTGTGGCCCGTTCCCACCCCTTGATAAATGTATCCCTTATCTGTCATAGTAAATTTAAATGTAAATTACTAGATTTAGTGGGAGGACATCCGAAGACGGTGGAGATGACGATCAAGATATTGAAGACCGAAGATCTGTAAAACCGGAAAGCATTGTAATAGGATTGCATTCCATATTGCATTACCCCTAGGATTGGACCCAGGTCCGTGGCTGGCAACCACGGACCGCATAGCTCTCGCGATCGATCATCCCAATGTTATTTATATATTTGATATATAGTTTAAATGAATCCGCATATTTGCATGTTTTAAATTAGATTTAAATATGCATGAGACCAAAATGTTTTTCAAAATAAAAACCCTCGTTTTAAATTTGATTTAAAACTTATATCAAGATAAAAAGTTTATTCGATAAACTAAAGGGTATTTAAAATTGTTTAAATTAACCCTACCTTCCATCAACAATGGGTGTACGTCGATGCTACCCGTATACATAGCCC
>KV013534.1:203498-224455 GCA_001598015.1 Dorcoceras hygrometricum
TTGGGGGATCTGTATTTTGAATTGATTTCTGTGATTACTGGCTGTATCGAGTTGAGTAAACTTTTATTTTGAATATCGAATATTTTGAATGAATGATTTGAAGTTCAGGCCTTTGTATTTCGAAAAATTTTTAAGCCCTGATTTTAAGCTTCCGTGATTATGCGCTTATTATGTGTTAATTGTTGGTAATTAGCACGGGGCCTGACACCAAAACACGCTACGACTGGTTTTCACCAAAACGACCAGCTCTCACCACTAAACCAGCTTTTACCCAAATACCAAAAATACGAAAACTTCCAGAATTGTTCTAAGCGAGGAATTTAACCCGAAATTACTACTCAAACATTTAACAGAGATCTTAAACCACCAAGAATCTCAAAACATCGATTAATCTCACGATTAATCTTAAACACAAATCCAGGTCTCACAATGATCGACCACAAATGCATCAGAAATAAACGAATGTGATGCGCTAGTGTCAAACAACACTCGTGCAGGAAAATCTAAGACAAGGCATGTACCTGAAATCACCCTACTCGGCGTCTCCTCCGCTTGCTCCCTAGTAATAGCGTTTGCTTGAGAATGTTGGGGTCCAGAGAAATGATGCTGAGACGACTATCCGAAACGCGACGGACCAGGCAACTGTAACAGCCTAAACTGCGTGTCTCCAACCCTAGGCTGTGGAACCTGAGGGGAACGACCCCTAGACGATCCTCCTCGACCCTAAGGTGGGGCTGCGGCTTGCTGCGATCCAGCTGACGGACACACTCTCGCGAAATTCCCATACTGACCACAGATATTACAAGGGCCCTGAACACCAACGCACTGAGTCGACGGATGCTTGCCTCCACATTAACCACAAACCTCTGCCCTAGAACCACTGCTACTAGAGCTGCCAGAACCAGAAGAACCAGAACCAGACTTCTTCTTAAACTGATGGCCACGAGGTTGGAACCTCTGGCGGCCAGACTGTTGAGCCAACTGCTGCTGCTGCTGGGGTTTATGGGCAGACTGCGAAGACTGCGCTCCCTGAACAGCGGGACGACCACCCTGAGCACCCTGAGGCCTAGCACGCGACCTCCGGTTCCGCAGACCTTCCTCGATATCAATAGCGCTATCCACAGCCTCTGCATAGCTCTTTGGTTTGCTCGACAAAACCAAAGTATACAACTCTTCGTTCAAACCCTCGAGAAACTTGGTCCTCTTGGCCCTCTCCCGGCCAGCTACATGCGGGACATACGCCAACAGAGACGAAAACCTATGGGCATACTCCCTACCAGACATGCTGCCCTGCTCCAAGTTGTCGAACTCTCACTCCCGGACGTTCACATACGACTCCGGGATGTACTCCTGCCGAAAGGCAATGCAGAAACTATCCCAAGTAATCTCCACACCGATCTCCTCTAGCGTCCTCGAAGTGCCACGCCACCAACACTCTGCACTCTTCCTCAGCTGGAAGGTCGCCAAACTCAACCGAAGCACATCATCATACTGAACACGATCGAACAAACCAGTGATGTGCCATAGCCACGAATCTGCATCCTCGCTAGACTCGTCACCGTTGAAGACCTGGGGACTCATCCTTTGGAACCTAGTCATTACAATCTCCATGCTCTCCACACGGGTTGTCAAGTCGTCAACTTCATCCTCCACTCTCCTACCACGACCAGAGGAAGGGAAACTACGTTGATCATCGTTATGACCTCCAGCCTCGTCCTGAAACTGCCTTCTACCTCTACCCCTACGTCTAGGCGGCATCTCTATGAAGGCACTAAACATGATAAGATAACACAGAACAGGTACAGCATAGAAATCACATATCACACAAACAATATGCAGGACATAAGTCACATATTCAAGTACAAACAACACACAACACTGTGCCTAGACTCAAGCGTGATCAAAGAAATCGATCTTACCCCAGCTTAAGCTCTGATACCAAAAATGTCATGCCTCGTTCACCTCAGAGCTAAACCACGCAAACATAGCGGAAGGAACTAAAAAATGGTTAAAATTTTTGCTTTTGGCCTGACAGAAAGATAACATAATTTAAAATAGTGCAATACTTAAAATATAAGTTAAAATACAACAATAATCAAGTAATACCAGCAAGGTACAATCACATAGTACAACAATACAGCAAAGACAGACTGCCAACTACATAAGACTAAGCATCACCCGGGACATCCCACCCGCGGTGATACCAGTGCATATAGATATTATAAATAACTGGGACACTCTAACCACCTCCTGGGGCACCTCTAGCCGGGCCAACTCCATGACCAGCTGAGTAACCTGGAAAACCTGAACAACAAACAGGCAAACAAAAAAAACAGACCCAGAGGGACATGGGGTCAAACCCCAGTACGGAGAGCAACTGAAACAGCTAAAGAAACAGTATAAGATAAAATGCAGATGCTATGCATGAGACACGGAACAACAGCTGAAGGTTTAAACGGAAGAAGGGAGCCAAGGAACTCAAGCACAGCTCAACAGAATCTGTAACGAATGGTGGCACTGGTGTGTGTACAAGCATACGGGAATTACCCGCTCGTCTTACACCACACCCGAATACCAGATGCATCAAACAGCTCAACCTGCCGTTGCCCATCCCATGAACTGTGGTAGTTAACCACTCGGCGCATGAGGGCTAACAGATCCCAGCAGGGAGATGAGAGTGCGGTATTGCCGCTCGCCCTCGCATCCAGGTAAGAACAGAACAGCAACAATAAAACAAGATACGATGCAACAAGGATCTAAAATGCATGTGAAATAATGCATGTATGCAACAGCCGATCAACACAGAACACACAGCAAGCATACCAGCAATCTCACATAATATCAACGAGAAATCTGGTCTGAAACCTGCTAAACAACACGCATAATTCTCAGGGACGCTAACACAGAATCACAAACTGTGAGCTACACTCAACCAGCGATAATCCTACCTTCCTAACTCATCAGGAAGCTCAAATCAAAGCCTAAGGTAAGATCTTATCAATTAACTCAAACCTGAACGACGCCAACACATGAACACTGGAGTTGCTTCGCGATTCTGCTTCCAGCCAACTACAACCTCCAAAAGTGGTATAGGATGAAGCACCTTCACGAGAGGAGTACAACGCTACCTCAATCATTCAAAACAGCGGTGGGAATCGATGAATAATCTGCGGAAAAGATTATGGTGAACTGTGCTTAGGGTTCGAGACAGAGAACGATAATAGGGGAAAATATTCTAAGTATGGGATCTCATACTAATTCGAAGACCCAGCTTTCTATTAAATACACTACTCAACAGTTGACAGAAACAGGAACAGATTCCACCGACAAAATCAGTTGTCAGTTGTTATCTCAACCAACAGCTGATCGAACCAATAGCTGAATCTCTCAAACAACGCTAAGGCTAAATGGTGTCGCACCAACTTAAACAAACGACGTCGCAGAGGGACACGTCACCTCGCTACCAACTGCTGATCAACAAACCAGCAGCTGAATAAAACAACGCAACAACTGATCTCTCACAACAGCTGAAATACGCGCTAACACACCAACTACTGAATCTCCTAGCGCTAATCCAAAACGTTGTCGTTCCAACTTAACTGAACGACGTATTTTTTATACCCACTAAGAAACACGCTAGCGAAACCAACAGTTGTTTCCTGTTCACAAAACGTCATCGCTCCAGGGTCCATTAGCGCTCTCTGCTGACCATCGCAACTAAAACACCAACGATTGAAATCCACGTCAGCATTGCTGCTGCTTCCTACCAAAACGCAACGACTGAAATACCAACAACTGAAGCGATCGCTCATCTACTGATGCAAAACCCAAACAAATATCTCTCTCTCGACAGTTGATAGCATCTCAACTGCTGATTCCAAAACTTACGCAAATTCAATGACTTCAACTCACGCATCTACTACCAGCTGGTTTCAACCCGAGCAACACCTGATTGAGAAAACACAGGTCTCACAATTCTCATTTACTCTAAGAATAGATTCGAGCATGCAAACCATCTAGAGAAATTTTACAGATTTTGAGAACTAAAAAATTGTTTGCTAAGTTTAGTAAATGCGAATTTTGGATTGAAAAGGTTGTATTTCTTGGTCATATTATCTCAAATAATGGGATAGAAGTAGATCCTTCTAAGGTAGAAGATGTTCGAGAATGTCCTGTACCTAAGAGCATAACAGAGGTTCGTAGTTTCTTAGGACTTGCAGGTTATTACAGATGGTTTATAGAGGGATTTTCTAAGATAGCTGTCCCTTTAACATCATTGACTAAGAAAAATGTTATGTATGATTGGACTCAAGAATGCCACTCCAGTTTTGAGAAATTAAAGCTGGCATTAATAGAAGCCCCTGTTTGGACGTTACCATCGGGGAAGGGAAATTTTGTGATTTTTATAGATGCGTCGAAGACAGGATTAGGAGCTGTTTTGATGCAAGATAATAAGGTGATTGCTTATGCTTCTAGCAGTTGAAGATTCATGAGAAGAATTATCCTACGCATGACTTAGAAATAACAGCAGTGGTTTTCGCATTAAAGATTTGGAGACATTATCTTTATGGAGAGAAATGCGAAATCTTTACTGATCACAAGAGCTTTAAGTATTTCTTTACCCAGAAAGAGCTTTATATGAGACAAATGAGATGGGCTCGAACTGGTTAAAGATTATGATTGTGTGATCAGCTATCACCCAGGTAAAGCTAACGTAGTAGCAGATGCGTTAAGTAGAAGAAACGTGGGTTTAGCTCAGATCTCAGTTCAGATTCCATTAGCGTTAGAGATTAACAGATTTGAACTGGGAATAGTTACGAAGGAGAATGCTGCTAAGCTATCAGTTCTTATGATCCAGTCTACTTTAAAAGATCGGATTCGAGAGGGTCAAGCAAGGAAGAAACGTGGGTTTAGCTCAGATCTCAGTTCAGATTCCATTAGCGTTAGAGATTAACAGATTTGAACTGGGAATAGTTACGAAGGAGAATGCTGCTAAGCTATCAGTTCTTATGATCCAGTCTACTTTAAAAGATCGGATTCGAGAGGGTCAAGCAAGGGATGAGCAATTACAGAAATGGAAGAAGCAAGATGAAGATAGAGGAGGAAATCTTTATACAACAGAAGGGGAAATTGTGAAATACCAGAATAGGTTGTGGGTACCGCGCACAGATGAATTGCGCAAAGAGATTATGAATGAAGCCCATAACTCATCGTATTCATTTCACCCAGGAGGAACAAAGATGTATAAAGATCTGCAGCATCTATTTTGGTGGCCAGGGATGAAACGAGATGTCTGTAATTTTGTGTCTGGGTGTTTAACATGCCATCAAGTTAAAGCAGAGCACCAGAGACCAGCTGGAATGTTAAAGCCTCTCCTTATACCAGTACGGAAATGGGATAACATAGCGATGGATTTTTTCGTAGGATTACCAAGAACAGTCCATGGATTCAATGCTATATGGGTATCATTGATAGATTAACCAAGTCAGCGCATCTCTTACCTGTTAAGACAACGTATGATTTGAATAGGTATGCTGAAATTTATGTTAAGAAATAGTCAGACTCCATGGAATTTCAAGTTCTATATTATCAGATCGAGATCCTAGATTTACTTCTAGGTTATGGAAAAGTTTACATAAAGCTTTGGGAACTAAGCTAACCTTCAGTACAACGTTCCATCCTCAAACAGTCAGAAATAGTTATCCAGATACTGGAGGATTTGTTACGAGCATGTGTTCTTGACTTTACAGATAGTTGGGATTTTAAATTGCCCTTAGTTGAGTTCGCCTATAACAATAGTTACCAAGATTCAATAGAAATGGCACCATACGAAGCTCTGTATGGTAGAAAATATAGGTCACCGATTCATTGGGATGATGTAGGTGAAAGAACGGAGATAGGACCTGATATATAGAACAGACTTCTGAAGTCATTAAGATATTACATGATCGAATGAAGACGACGTAGAGTAGACAGAAGAGTTATGCAGATAGTCATCGCAGAGATCTGAACTTTGAAGTAGGAGATCATGTATTTCTGAAGGTAGCAGCGATGAAGGGTGTTATGAGATTTGGCAGAAAGGGGAAGCTGAGTCCCAGATTTATTGGACCATTTCAGATTCTGGAAAGAATCGGGACTTTAGCTTATCGATTAGCTTTGCCTCCAGATTTGTCAGTTGTCCATGATGTGTTTCACATTTCAGCTTTGAGGAAATACGTTGCGAATTCTTCGCATGTACTTAGACATGAACCTATCCAGTTATCACCAGATTTGACTTACAAAGAGGTTCCATAGAAGGTTCTTTCAAAAGAAAATCGTAAGTTAAGAAACAGGACTATCCCTATGATTAAGATTCAGTGGGCAAACCATTCAGAAAGGGAAGCTACGTGGGAAGTCGAATCTTATATGCAGAAAAGCTATCCAGATCTCTTTAAGTAGGTAATTTCGGGGAGGAAATTCTTTTAAGGGAGGTAGAATTGTAACGCCTAGATATTTTTATGGCCACAATTAGGAAGTTATAAGATTTGAGAGATTAAATTGAAATGCAATTTTATTCAACTTTTATTTCGTTTGAATTCTAGAATTATTAATATGTGAATTCAGCTTTCGTTTATGCATCAAGTTGAATTTCAGATTTGAGCTAGATATGTTAATCTGTTCCTGCCTTAGGGAATTGATTTCCAGATTTTAGAATGCAATTGCAGAAGCAGTTTGGTCGATTCTTACAAGTCAATTGAATCCTTCTTTTCAAATAAAATAGCTCGGTTCGAAGCATTAGATTTCACTTTAAAATGGAGTAGCACTTTTTAAAAGATCTTTGGCATATTGATTAAACGTGTTTCTTTCTTAGGCATTTTAATTCATATATATAAGATGTTAGTGTCAGGCCCCGTGCATTTCAACAAGGATTAACAATACAATTAAGTACATAATCGCGGAAGCATAAAATAGGGCTTAAAAATTTTTTGAAATACATGGCCCTGAACTCAAAATCGTCATTCAAAATAATACATACTCAAATAGGATTTAACTCAAATCCAAACACGAACAGGTAATGAAAGCAAATCTCAAACTACAGATCCCCAAATACATAAAGGTACAGGACATCCCCTGGCTCAATATAATATAAATACACTGGGACTCAACCAAACGGGGATATACTAGCTGAAGCTCCACTCTGTGCAGCCAAACCTACCAAGAACACAAAAGCAGGAAAAGAAATACGAGGTCAAAACTCAGTATGAAGAGCACCAAGACAACGGAAACTCATAAACATGCAGTAAATCAAAACATGAATGCATGAGGGCTGTCAAAGAATCGGTCAATCTAGGCCAACGAGTCAGCTGGCAAATCAAAAGCGAGCCTCTATACCACGCACAGCCAATCAACCGATGGAAATCATCGGTCCATGATCTTCAGGGCGGGCCACTCAATTACCCATCACAGCTCGGTGGTATTCAGACACGACAAATCAGTTGGTCACCACTCCGATGATAGCGTTGGACCTTTCAGGCACGATACATATGTCTGCGGATCACAACGTGGCTCTTTCTCGGGTTCTCAATCAATCATCAGGCTCAATATGCATGCATGTATGCCATGAAATTCAAATCTGATTTCAACATGCACAAATTATGTAAACAGAACATATAAATTCAGGAATTAGCCACAACTGTTCACGTAAGGCGCAATAATCACACAAACAGATTCCACATAGCATCATTCATGCTTCAAAACACTACACGCTTATGCCAAAGCTGTAATCAGAAGCTAAATTCGTATCTAAACACTCAGATTCTATCTCAACAGATCTCACCAGAACACGGCAACACAGCCTTCACCAATCTGCTCCTTCACTGGGCTCGGCAAGCACAGTAGGAATTTTCCTGGGAGCTCAAATCTGTCAAGACATCTCATAACTTAGCTCAAATCTGAACTTCTACATCTTACTGTCTACGGTTAAAACCAACATGTTCTACCTATCAACGCTGGTTCTAACAACTAGAAGTAAGCTCATATCAGTAAGGAAATCTTACCCAGAAGCTCAGATGAACTAAGGGATTCTCGGGTCAACTGTCGCAGAAATTCACGAACACAGGGATTCCTTCGTGCTCCTCCTATGCGTTGAATCAGGTCGCCTAACAGGTAACAATCGAAAGAGCTAAGCAAGACGAGTTCAGCGCCACAGATCTTGCTCCAAACAACGGCGGAAATCGACGACAAATCGGAGAAAAGTGTTCGGTGAACAGTAACTTCGAGGGTTTCAAAGAGGAAGGAGATAAGAAATATCGGGGTCGAAAATACGCTAAGTGTAGATCAGCACTTGTATTTAAATCCTCGAATTCAGCTTCTGATCTTATCAACTCAGATCCCATCTTGCACTACAGCAGGAAATCCTCACTACTGAATCCAGCACTTACTCACAGTTGGCTCAGCTGTCACGAATCAGACTTCGCTACTCTCCACTAACGCACAACAGCAAACGACGTCGCGCTAACTAATCAAAATGACGTAGCAGAGCTTCAACAGCTGGAACAGATCTCTCTATTGCTAGCAACATCTGAACAGTGCTAACAACAGCAGTCAACTCAGATGTGTTGACCAACACGTGGCAGCTTCTCACACCCGCGCGCTAACGCAACAGATGTCTCTTGCTACTCTCAAATCAACGCTCGCTAGCTACTCAGCACCGTTGACCCGCGTTTACATCTGGTCATGCCATTGAACAGATTTCACTCACCAGCTAGACATATGAAATTGCAAAACGACGACGCATAACCACTCGCGCCAGTCCCTACTACTCAGATGTCACTCGCTAACACCTCAACTGAGTACTCACGCTTGAATACTAACTGGGACCAGATCTCTATCTAAGGACTCAGCGAATCAACTCCAATTCAACACAGATTTCTCTGAATAGTGCCTAGCGACTCAAGCTGAACAACTCTAAACCAAAATCTGAAATTCGAAAATCAATAACCCTCGATTAATCAAAATTTTCGAATCTCAATCCTCACAATTAGACACATCATGCATAATTATTTACAAATCAAAACACTTTCCAAAAAGCAAGCGGTGCTCTCTGTGAAGAAACTGAGCAAAACCTTTCAAAGTTTTCGAAGGAGACAAGAGGTGCGTACGTGATTGTCGGATTTCTACTGTGATTGTGTTGCAGAATTACAGGCAAGTAAACTCTATTTGTTGCCTCTCTGTGAAGAAACTGAGCAAAACCTTTCAAAGTTTTCGAAGGAGACAAGAGGTGCGTACGTGATTGTCGGATTTCTACTGTGATTGTGTTGCAGAATTACAGGCAAGTAAACTCTATTTGTTGCTACACTCATGAAAGCATATATTCAGTTCTGCATATTTGTATGTGTTTTAAAGATTTGAAGATAGCAACGGCTGTTCTTCAAAGAAAAGAAAGTTCATGTTCTGTTTTTATGAAGAAGTACGTGTTTACTGGCTTTTGATTCAAAAAGATTTTTAGAAAATGTTTGATGATGTTCTTCCAGTTAGTTCTTGAGTTTTCTAAAGATTTTCTTCGAAGTAGCTTACAAGTAGCTTATTCGATTGATTCTCAGAAATTTCTTGAGATCTTTTGATTTCTTGAGACTGAGGTTTCCTTCGTTGTTCATGTACGTTCATATGGCTAAGTTTGAAATCTGGTTCTTAAACCGAAGCTGAAATTCCATATTGTACAGATTCTAAATTAGAGTTCTGTTTCTATGATTTTTGAAGTTCAGATGCGAGTTGCATTTCAAATCTGAATATGGTTAACACTACTGTGTGGACCATTGACATCTGAGTTGACTACGTTTGACCATTGACATCTTAATAACACTATTCAATTTCGTTGACATCTGAATTGACCAGTAGTCAGAATCTGATTTCTTTCTTATTCGTTGAGACACTTACCTACAATTCAGATTTCATTCTTCTTTTGTTATAAACTGATTCAATGGGTACAAAAATTCCAGATTTGAATTCCTTGTCCAGTTTCGCTTCAGTTTGAAAGTTTAATTCGATTCATTGAAAATAGATTCAAGTGATTTTATTCAGTTTTCATCTTCGCAAATATTACAGAGAATTCTCAACGTGGTACAGAACATCCTCAAAGCTTTTAAAACCAGTAAATTGTACTTGACAGAAAAGAAAAACAGATTTACGAAAGAAAAGAAAGAGCAGAAAGAAAGAATGTTTTGTAGAAAAATTTTAAGTTATTACTTAGGTAACAGAAGGTCCCGAGAGGAAGGGTGAGTGCCTGGCTGACGAACCAATGTGCCCCTTCAACAGCAGGAAGGATCAGTATTATGGATTGACAGATCTGTATACCCCTTCATATAGATGGGATTTATCCCAGTCCCCTGATTTCAGATGATAGTTTGATCAAACGAATGGACCAACTATACAGGTGTCTCTGTCATAATTTTAGAAAAGAAGGAAGAACGCAAGTGTGATTTTAATCACAGCTCTGTAGAAAGTTTAAAGATACTTCTTTTTATAAGTAAAGAAAATGTTTTCAGAACTTGTTCATTGTTATGCTTTCAATAAATTCAGATTTCTCAGTTATCGTTTTTAGCTTATTTATTTATTAAGCTATTCAGATTCATATTCCAGTACAGTATCAGATATCGTTTGCTTGTGTTATGTGCCTTCGATATTCCAGATTTTACCTACTGAGCCCCTAGGCTCACTAGTTTTCTTGAGTGCAGGTAATGCTTTGCAGGAGCTGGATGGAGATTGTTTATCGTGGAAAATAGTTTCCGTTTCATTCTTTTGTTATCCAGATTTTGATGTACAAAACCCTAGTCTTAGTTTTGTATTACGACAGATTTCTTGTTTCTTTAATTTGTCGAAATCTGTACCAGAATCACTGCTTCATGATGTATACGGTTTCGTTTTCCCTTTAACCAATATCTGTATTCAGTTCCGTACTTTTATTTGTTCAGGTCTGTTTCCTAGTTATCGTATATGATTTGCGTTTAATTGAATTCTAGCCCAGAAATTTGTAGCGAATAGTTCCCTTATTCGAGATCGAAATTTTCCTATTTTTCAATTCGAACCCCAAAGTTCCTAAATTTCCTTTAAGAAAAGTCGGGTCGCTACAGTTGGTATCAGAGCATGGTCCTCGAGATAAACACACTTCCAGTCTGAACAGCTCTCGCCAGCCGCTTCTATATTTGTAAGTTTTATTTCATGTTTTAGCATATAATTAATCTCTCATATTTGAATTGTGGTGGATTTGGGCTACCCCTACAGATATTGCAAGACGAGGTAGAGGAAGAAGAGGAAATACAGAAGGAGATCAGAAGGAATGAACCCTGTTTTAAATAGTATGGCCCAACTTTTACAACGTTTGGTTGACCAAACCAATCAAGGGAATGGTCAATCATCAGGGAGAATGATTAGTAGATAAGATCCACAGGAAATGTTCAGAAGACAGACCTCGGGAATTTGATGGTTCCACTGATCCACTAATAGCTGAAAGCTGGATCAAGTCTATGGAGGTAATATTCGAGTATTTGCATCTGACAGAACTAGAAAGGCCTCGGTGTGTGATTTACATGTTAAGGGGAGATGCCATGATATGGTGGGAAGGAGCCAAGTTAACAGTAGACTTGGAAATGCTTACCTGGGGGAAGTTAAGAGAGTACTCTTCGAGCAGTACTTTACCGTGGATGTGAGGGAGGAGCTGCAACATGAGTTCCTAACTCTTAAGCAGGAAGGGATGTCTATGCGGGATTATATCCGCAAGTTTGAGAGGGGATGCTATGTTGGTCCACTGTTTGGGACAAATGTAGATGTTAAACTTCGATATTTTATTAATGGGTTGAAGCCAATGATTAAGCATGACGTTAGACTTGCAGAACCCGTGGATTATAGAGCAGCTGTGAACAAAGCTCTACGGGTAGAACAGGATTGGAAGGCAATTGAGGATGAGCGAGAGCTGAAAAGACAAGCCTTCCATCAAAAATACCGTGGACAATTCAAGAAACCAAACAATAACCAGCAAGGGTCTCAAGGGAAAGGACCAATAGTTGCACAACCTATCTCTGTTGTTCCCAAACCTGGGAATAGGCCAGCATGTCCTACTTGCAAGAAGAATCATGCGGGCCAGTGTCGTTTTGGGCAGAATGTATTTTATACTTGTGGCAAGCCAGGCCACATATCCAAGTATTGCCCCCAGAAACAGCAACTCATCACCAGGAGGGCATATGTGATGACGGCAGAGCAAGCTCCAACAAATACTACGGTTGTGACTGGTAAGATCGTTGTTTTTAGTATGTCTAGGTTAGCATTGCTAGATTCAGGTGCAACCCATTCTTTTAGTATGTCTAGGTTAGCATTGCTAGATTCAGGTGCAACCCATTCCTTTGTATCAGAAAAATTTGCTAAGAATTTACCAGTAAAATCAGAAGTAGTTGAAGTAGGATATTGCGTTCAGATTCCTTCGGGAGGAAGCGTAGTGACCAAGCATGTTGTTCGTAATATAGAACTTAAGCTATAGGGGAATATTGTCTATGTAGATTTGATAGTATTGCCGATGCTTGATTTTGATTTAATCTTGGGAATAGATTGGTTAAATAAGTATGGAACCCTTATAGATTTTAAGCAGAGAACGGTTAAGATTAAAATACCCAGTGGGATTTAATTCTTGTTCAAAGCTGACAGATTCGATAGTACTTTTAAGATAATATCAACTTTGAAAGCCCAAAGGTGTTTAAGAAATGGATGTAAAGGATTTTTAGTAAGTGCTTTATCGATAGAGAGAGATAATGAAATTACTCTAGAAAACGTAGAAGTAGTGAATGAGTTTCCAGAAGTCTTTCCAGAGGATATCTCAGGTCTGCCTCCAGATCGTGAGTTAGAATTTTCTATCGATTTAGTACCAGAAGCTGCCCCAGTTTCCAAGCCTCCATATAGACTTTCCCCTAAGGAAATGAAGGAGTTAAAAATCAGATCCAATACTTATTGGATAAAGGTTTCATCAGACCCAGTACTTCACCGTGGGGAGCTCCGGTGTTGTTCGTAAAGAAGAAAGATGGAAGTATGCATCTGTGCATAGATTATAGAGAACTGAATAAGTTAACAGTTAGGAATAAGTACCCTCTCCCTAGAATAGATGACTTATTCGATCAGTTACGAGGAGCTGCTGTGTTTTCGATGATCGACTAAAGATCTGGATACCATCAACTACGAGTTAAACAAACAGATGTGTATAAAACCGCTTTCAGAACAAGATATGGCCATTATGAGTTTTTAGTTATGCCCTTTGGATTAACTAATGCGACATCAGTGTTTATGGATCTGATGAATAGAGTATTTCAACCTTTACTAGACAGATTCGTTATCGTGTTTATAGATGACATTCTTGTCAGGCTCATGCACAACTCAGAGTTAAACCACGCAAACATAGCGGAAGGAACTAAAAAGTGGTTAAAATTTTGTTTTTGGCCTGACATTAAGATAACATAATTTAAAATAGTGCAATACTCAAAATATAAGTTAAAATACAACAATACTCAAGTAATCCCAGCAAGGTACAATCACATAGTACAACAATACAGCAGAGACAGACTGCCAACTACATAAGACTAACATCACCCAGGACATCCCACCCGCGGTGATACCAGTGCATATAGATATTATTAATAACTGGGACACTCTAACCACCTCCTGGGACACCTCCAGCCGGGCCAACTCCACGACCAGCTGAGTAACCTAGGATACCTGAACAACAAACAGGCAAACAAAACAAACCAAGCCCCAGAGGGACATGGAGTCAAACCCCAGTACGGAGAGCAACTGAAACAGCTAAAGAAACAGCATAAGATAAAATGCAGATGCTATGAATGAGACACTGAACAACAGTTGAAGGCTTCAACCGAAGAAGGGAGCCAAGGAACTCAAGCACAGCTCAACAGAATCTGCAACGAATTGTGGCCACTGGTGTGTACAAGCATACGGGAATTAGCCCCTCGTCTTTACACCACACCCGAATACCAAATTCATCAAACAGCTCAACCTGCCGTTGCCCATCCCATGAACTGTGGTAGTTAACCACTCGGCGCATGAGGGCTAACATATCCCAGTAGGGAGATGAGAGTGCGGTATTGCCGCTCGCCCTCGCATCCTGGTAAGAACAGAACAGCAACAATACAACAAGATACGATGCAACATGGATCTAAAATTCACGTGAAATAATGCATGTATGCAACAGCCGATCAACACAGAACACACAGCAAGCATACCAGCAATCTCACATAATATCCAACGCCAATTCCAAGCTATAACAAGCTCAAATCCGTACCTCGATAATTTGTGCAACATTTACCACAAACGGGGTCCCGAGAAATCTGGCCTGAAACAGGGGCCGCCACTTCTCGCCCCTCATCGCCGATGATCCCGTTGAGAAGTTATATCATTTCTTGGATGGTTAGAGCCCCGCTATTAGCTTGGATGTGCTGATGTCGGACCCTGCAGACTATGGCGCGGCACTTTAGAGAGCCTTCAGATCTGAGCAGGCGCTGAAGGATCTGCATGCTGAGGCGGAGAGGAAGAGGCCTTTCCAAGCAGAACATCATCAACAACAGCAGACCAAGAGGCCATTCAATGGACCACCTAGACCTCATGGTCAGGATTAGTATAAAATCCTTAAAGAAGTTATCCCTTTGAATTTTATTAATGTTTGTTCTTGTTAAGGGAATCAAGGCCAGCAGCAAGGCCAGCTATGGGGATACCGCGAGGACAGTCCAAGGCCTACGACGCAGGAAGACGCCCACGTGACCATCGTGCGGGAAGCAGCATTCGGGGAAGTTCTTGATGGGAGCAGGGGTCTGCTACAAGTGCAAACAGCTGGGCCACTTATCTTTTGAGTTCCCACAACTGAAGAAGCCTGCGACTGGGAGAGTTTACGTGATGCAGGCAGAGGAGGCTGACCCAGACACTACGCTTATCACAGGTAACCGTGCGCTTATGTTATGAATTTTGAGGATTTAGAAAGTAGACCTGTGATATTATTGAATAGGTGTTGAACCTGATTTATGAATAGTGTGATGAGTGTCCTATGCATGTGTTATTTATGCCGCAGGTAGGGTAGTTGTAATAGGAGTAGCTACCAGGGCCTTGTTCGATTCAGGGGCGACACATTCTTTTATTTCTAAGGAGTTTGTGCAGCGTGAGAATGTTGCCCAGGAGAGTTTTGCAGGAGTTTTATTGGTGATGATTCCCTCAGGAGAGGAAGTATCTACTGCTAACGTTGTCCGGAATCTTGAGTTGATGCTCCAAGGCAGGACTTTTCACGCCAACCTGATTGTTTTTCCGATGCCAGAGTTTTATATTATTCTCGGGATGGACTGGCTAGCAGAGAATCAGGCGATTGTTGACTTCCAGTGTAGAGTAGTGCATCTTAGACCCCCTAGAGAGGAAGCATTTGATTTTGTGGAAGCACGGAGCACGAGGAAGCCACGTCTTATTTCATTCTTGCAGGCGAGGAAGCTTATTGATGACGGTTGCCCATCATTATTATCCAGCATTACGGTGACTGCGGCATTGGATGGACCTTCTATTGCTGATGTGGAGTCGTTAGGTAGTATGCCGATGTATTTCCCGATGATGTTTCAGGGATTCCACCAGACCGAGAGGTGGATTTCTCAATTGAGTTACTGCCGGGTACAGTGCCGATCTCTAAGGCATCGTATCGTCTTGCACCTACTGATATGAAGGACTTAATGGATCAAACTCAGGAGCTGCTAGATAAGGGATTCATTCCTCCCAGTGTCTCACCATGGGGTGCACCAGTCTTATTTGTGAAGAAGAAGGTCGGCAGCATGAGACTCTGTATCGAGTACCTTGAGCTGAATTCGGTAACTGTCAAGAACAAGTACCCGTTTTCGAGAGTGGAGGATCTATTTTATCAGTTGTAGGGAGCTTTGATATTCTCTAAGATAGATCTTCGATCTGGATATCATCAGTTGAAAGTGAGGGAGGCAGATGTGCATAGACGGCTTTCAGGACTCGTTAAGGCCACTACGAGTTCTTGGTGATGCCCTTTGGGTTGACGAATGCACCAGCGTTCTTCACGGATCTCATGAACCACGTATTTCAGCCGTATCTGTATCAGTTCATCATCGTATTCATTGACGATATTCTTATCTATTCTCGGATCAGCGAGGATCATAGTCGACATCTGAGGACAGTACTTGGAGTCCTGAGGGAGCGCCAGTTATATGCAAAGTTTAGCAAGTGTGATTTATGGCTAGAGAGAGTGGCATTCCTTGGACACCTCATTTCCAGCAGTGGAGTTGAGGTGGATCTGTCCAAGGTTGAGGCAGTCAGAGAGTGGGCTGTACCGAGAAATGCATCTGAGATCCGTAGTTTCCTTGGTTTGGCAGGATATTACCGGAAGTTCATCAAGGGCTTTTCATCTATTGCAGTGCCCTTGACTACGCTGACAAAGAATAATGCCAGGTATATTTGGAGTTCAGAGTGCCAACAGAGCTTTGATACTTTGAAACAAGCTCTCATATCAGCGCCTGTATTATCTATGCCATCGGGACAATGTGATTTTGTGATTTACACGGATGCATCGAAGCTAGGCTTGGGCGCTGTACTGATGTAGAATGACAGAGTTATCGCCTACGCCTCCAGACAGTTGAAGGTGCATGAGAGGAATTATCCAACGCACGATCTTGAACTAGAAGCAGTTGTTTTTGCATTAAAATTTTGGAGGCACTATCTTTATGGAGAAAAGTGCAAGATATTCACCGACCACAAGAGCCTGAAGTATTTGTTCACGCAGAAGGAGCTGAACATGAGACAGAGCAGATGGCTGGAGTTGGTGAAGGATTATGACTGCGAGATCAGCTATCATCCAGGAAAATCTAATGTTGTGGCCGATGCTTTGAGCAGGAAGACCGCCGTGATAGCGCACTTTTTGTTTTCTAGACCTTTGCAGCGATAATTCAGAGCTTTGGATTAGAAGTCTATACAGTTGGTAGAGCACCGAGATTGAGTACTCTGGCAGTATAGTCTACACTTCTCGATCGCATCCACAGTGGGCAGTCTAGTGATGAGCAATTGCAGAAGTGGAGACTGAGAGATGAGGAGAAGGGAAGCAAGTTATACACTGTGGGTGATGGGATTGTGAAGTACAGAGGCCGGTTCTAGGTTCCATCAGGCGATTCACTGAGAGATTTGATCATGTCAAAGGCTCACACAGCACCTTATTCTGTCCAACTGGGAGCACAAAAATGTATAAGGACCTTCAACAGTTGTATTGGTGGTCGGGCATGAAGCGCGACATAAATCGTTTGTGTCTGAATGTTTGACTTGTCAGCAGGTCAAGGCTGAGCATCAGAGACCAGCCGGGTTGTTGAAGCCACTCCTTATCCCTGAGTGGAAGTGGGAGAACATCTCGATGGATTTTATTGTGGGGTTGCCGAGGACTTTCAGAGGATCGAACTCCATTTGGGTGATTGTGGACAGAATCACAAAATCAGCGCATTTCCTACCGGTGAGGACCACATTCTCTATGACGCAGTACGCTGAATTATATATCCGAGAGATTGTCAGACTGCATGGGATCTCAGTCTCTATTGTATCAGACAGAGATGCTAGGTTCACATCAGTGTTTTGGAGGAGTCTTCATGCTTCTCTAGGGATGAAGTTACAGTTCAACACGACGTTTCACCCCCAGACCGATGGGTAGACAGAGAGGGTGAATCAAACGCTAGAGGATTTGCTGCGTGCTTGTGCCATCGACTTTCAGGGAAGTTGGGAAATCAAACTACCTCTATTAGAGTTCACCTACAACAACTGCTTCCAGGCTTCAATCGGTATGGCACCTTATGAGGCACTCTACGGGAGGAGGTGCAGATCACCACTCCATTGGGGATGAGGTAGGCGAGCGAGCGGAGTTAGGGCCTGAGATAGTTCGATAGACAGCAGAAATAGTGATGAGGATCAGGGAGAGGATGAAGACTGCCCAGAATTGACAGAAGAGCTATGCCGACTTGAGGAGGAGAGACCTAGAGTTTGCAGCAGGAGATCATGTTTGGTGAAGGTCGCTCCAATGAAGGGTGTTATGAAATTTGGGAAGAAGGGTAAGCTAGCAACCCGTTACACAGGGCCTTTCGAGTCCTCGATAGAGTGGGGACCTTAGCCTACCGTGTCGCCTTCCCACCAAGTCTTGCATCTGTGCATAACGTTGTCCACATCTCTATGCTCAGGAGGTATGCTCGAATTTCGAGGATGAAATTCTTGTAAGGGGGAGAGTATTGTAACGCCTAGAAATTTTCTACCCAAATCGCCTTCTTGTTATTTTGTTTATGTCCATGCTTTAAGCTATGTGATTTAGTTAATTATTATTCACGAGTTTTTTTTCAGAATTTGTATTTAGATGATGCCAGGCCAGAAAGGAGACGACGAGAACACCGAAGAATGAAGATTTTCTATGAAAATTTATTTCCAGCTCATTTTTAAGCATTTATATAGTTCATCTAAAATTTTAATGTTTGGCTCTTTTATTAACAAAATAACAACTTTTAAATAACCATGTTTTTACCATTTTAAAACAAGCCATTTTCCTTCCAAACTTTTAGCACTTTTAGTAGCAACTTTAAGCATCATATACACAACAAACATGAGCATATTGTACACAATTATTCATTTTTTTCCTATATACACAACCACCAAAACTATTAAATCAACCACCAAAATTAATAAGCTAACCACCACATCTTTTTCTTTAAACATCACATGGCATGGCTGAATGGATACACAACACACTACACACGACAACACTCTCAACTTGTCCTCTCTCATCTCCAAATGCACGCCCCCTTCCCCCTTGGTTGAATTGAAGTTTTGTTTCCTTTTCTCTTGTATTTCCCTTCACTTTGTAGCTCAATTATCCTTCTTTCAAGATTGGTGTGGTGTTCCTTGTCTTCCTCCCAGCCTGCATCATCACTTTGGTTGTAAGTTTTTACAAGAAAGTCAAGTACAAAGCTTCCTTGATGCACTTTTCAAGTCTATGTACATGTGTGTATATTTATGTTATGGTTCTTTGATGAATCTATTTTGATTCATATCATACTGTTTAATTTTATTCATTCATGTATCTTGCAGCCTAGTTCAGTTCTGGACCTTTGGTGAAGGAGAGGAGTTGAAAGGATAGAGTTTGGGTTGTGTAGAGTTTGTGGCTCTATCCCTTCTCCACTTTGGCTTCGGGTTGAGACATGCTCAGTCCATTAATGGCTGGAAACAGACTTTGGACAGAGCATGGGGAGCCTTGGATGCTGAGTAGGGAGAAGAAGGTTAAGGCCGATTGGTGTGTGAGTGAGTTTGCGTTTGTGTTGTCAAGGGTGGTTCTTGAAGAGAGGAGAAGTCTAGTATGGCTTATGATTTATTTCAAATGGATTAGGAAGAGTCCTAAGGGTCATCCACTGGCTGTTTGAGGGGTTGGTCGGGTGCTGGATTCAAGGGAAGGGCTGGTTTGAAGTTGTGTTTCTAGCCTCTCCCAGATGAGTCCCTGTCTGCGACCAGTAGGGTTACGAGCATCGGTGTGGTCAATTCAGAAATTTTTTTTAATTTGGTTTGTTCCAGTAGCTAGACCATCGTGTTAAGGTCATGCGGGTCCAAATTTGGGGTGATTTAGTTAAGAAATGGATTTTTAATAATCTTTACGGTTTTGTCGCGCAGAGCGATTCCTATTGGGGAATTTTCGGGAAGGTTGGGAAACTGAGTCTTATGGGCTTCCAAAAATTCATGAATGACTTTATTTCATGTTTTATGAATATTATGAACTGTTTTTAAGCATTTTATAATTTATGAGATTGAACATTTTATGAAATTTAAATGCCTAGAAAATGATTTTTAGCATGTTGGACTATTTAAAGTGTATATGTTTACTTTTGAAGTATTTATGGGCAGTATGTTCATGAGGTTATGAAATTTATTTATTTATTGAGGATTTAAGAAATTTATTTGAGGCATGAATGAGTAAAATAAAATTTTGAATGATGGGACTTGATTGTGGTTTTTCTATGACGGATATGGGGTCGGGAGACGTTCCGCTTGCCATATCAACATGACGGGTCTGGGCTCCAGATAAGTACTGGAGTGCCTTTCCAACCTACTCCAGATAAGTACTGGAGTGCCTTTCCAACCTAGTACTAGTGTTTATTGGCTTGATCAAGCGACTTGAGGTTGAGGGACCACAGTCGAGGAACGGAATTCACGAGGAAAAATGTTTTAGCAAATTTGTTTTTATGCATGCAAATGTTTTAACGTTATTGAGGATTTATATGTTTATGCTTTTAAATTTCAGAAAAGAAATTATTTTAAGTACGGCTATTTTATTTGCATATGCATGTATTACTTATTATTCGTTATTCCCGAGTTTTGTACTTGTTGAGTCTTTAGACTCACTATGCTTGTTGGATGCAGATGAGGCTGAGATCGAGATCGAGGGGCAGGATTCCTGAGTGGGCTGCAGTCGGGCTTGGCACATACCCATCGACCTGCGTTTTTCTGCTTGAGTTTGACAGTGATGTTTTGATCGCCGAGATACATTCTTTTAAATTGTTTATTTAGTGGGACGAAGTTTGATGACCTAACATGATTTAAAATTACTACGCAGATTTTAAAACCTTTATTTTGTTGGGAGTTTTGAGTATTCATTTATATTTATTTGTCTAGTCGTTACACTTTATTTTAAAGTCATGTGTGAGTTGGTGTTATTAGTTGTTTAAAAAAATAAAAATTTATCCAGCCTTTTTCCGCATTAGAAACCCCTTTTAAAATGATTGGTTTAGCAGTCGTAGTTAGAGGGACGTTTCAGTTGGTATCAGAGCATGGTTCTGGTTTGGGTTGTGCCTACAGCTGACTGCAAGAAACTCAAGGAGTCTCGCCTCGAAGTCTGTAAGTCTTAGTGTTTGACTGCTTTATATAATTGT
>KV013534.1:225219-241657 GCA_001598015.1 Dorcoceras hygrometricum
GGACTTTAGAGACGATCTTCAGATACATGCGACTGGAGGACGTTGCCCGGGTCAGCTGCGCCATCTTCCAGCTGAAGGATGACGCTGCCCTCTGGTGGGAAGGGGCAGAGAAGACGGTGGATGTGGACTCTTTGACTTGGGAGGAGTTCAAAAGGATCTTCTATGACAAGTACTTTACGCCGGATGTACAAGCAAGACTGAAGAGGGAGTTTAGGAACCTCCGGCAGGGAGACATGTCTGTGGCAGAGTATGTGAAGAAGTTCGACAGGGGCTGCCACTTTTCGCCCCTCATCGCTGACGATCCCGCCGAGAAGCTACAACATTTCTTGGACGGTTTGAGCCCCGCTATTCGCCGGGATGTGCTGATGTCCGACCCTGCAGACTATGCCACTGCGCTGAAGAGAGATTTTAGATCTGAGCAGACGCTGAAGGATCTGCATGCTGAGGCGCAGAGAAAGAGGCCTTTCCAAGCGCAGCATCATCAACAACAACAGCCCAAGAGGCCGTTCACTGGGCCACCTAGACCTCCAGGCCAGGGTCAGTATATAATCTTTTAAGAATTTATCCCTTTCTGCAATTATATTAATGGATGATCTTGCTAGGGACCTCTAAACCAGCGACGAAGCCCGCTACTTCTGGAAGACCCCAAGGACAACAGGCTCCAAGGCCCATGGCTCAGACAGACAAACCCACATGCCCGACTTGTGGGAAGCAGCATTTCGGGAAGTGCTTGATGGGAGCTAGGGTCTGCTTCAAGTGCAAACAGCCGGGCCACTTGTCTTTCGAGTGCCCGCAACTGAAGAAGCCTGCCACCAGGAGAGTATACGTGATGCAGGCAGAGGAGGCGGACCCAGACACTACGCTTATCACAGATAACCTTGTGATTACATTATGAAATTTGTGGATTTAGGTGGTAGACCTGTGACATTTTTTAATAGGAGTGAACTTGTATGGTGTGATTAGTGTCCTTTGCATGTGTTATTTATGCCGCAGGTAGGGTAGGTAGTATTAGGGGTAGCTACCAGGGCCTTATTTGATTCAGGGGCGACTCATTTTTTTATTTCTGAGGAGTTTGTGAGGCGTAAGAATGTTGCCCAGGAGAGTTTTGTAGGAGGTTTATTGGTGATGATTCCGTCAGGAGAGGTGGTGTCTACAGCTAGTGTTGTCCGGGATTTAGAGTTGATACTGCAAGGCCGGACCTTCCGCGCCAATCTGATGTGTTCCCGATGCCAGAGTTTGATATTATTCTCGGGATGGATTGGCTGGCAGAGAATCAGGCGATTGTTGATTTTCAGTGCAGAGTAGTGCATCTTAGACCTCCTGGAGAAGAAGCGTTGGATTTCGTGGCGGCACGGAGCATGAGGAAGCCGCGTCTTATTTCATTCTTGCAGGCGAGGAAGCTTATCGGCGACGGCTGCCCGTCGTTCTTAGCCAGAATTACAGCGACTACGGCACAGGAGGGAACTTCTATTTCTGATGTGGAGATTGTTAGGGAGTATGCCGACGTATTCCCCGAGGATGTTTCTGGGATCCCGCCAGATCTGGAAGTGGTGTTCTCTATTGAGTTGCTGCCTGGTACAGTACCGATCTCTAAGGCACCGTATTGTCTTGCACCTACTGAGATGAAGGAATTAAAGGAGCAAATTCAGGAGTTGCTAGATAAGGGATTCATTCGCCCCAGTGTCTCTCCATGGGGTGCCCCAGTCTTAATTGTGAAGAAGAAGGACGGTAGCATGAGGCTTTGTATCGACTACCGTGAGCTGAATTCGATGGCTGTCAAGAACAAGTACCCGTTGCCAAGAGTGGAGGACCTATTTGATCAGTTGCAGGGAGCTTCGATATTCTCTAAGGTAGACCTTCGCTCTGGCTACCATCAGTTGAAAGTGAGGGAGGCAGATGTGCACAAGACGGCCTTCAGGACTCGTTACGGCCACTACGAGTTCTTGGTGATGCCCTTCGGATTGACGAACATGCCAGCGGTCTTCATGGATCTCATGAACCGTGTATTTCAGCCGTATCTGGATCAGTTCGTTATCGTATTCATTGACGATATTCTTATCTATTCTCGGAGCAGGGAGGAGCATAGTCGACATCTGAGAACAGTACTTGGAGTCCTAAGGGAGCGCCGGCTATTTGCAAAGTTCAGCAAGTGTGAGTTCTGGCTAGAGAGAGTGGCGTTCCTTGGACACATCATTTCCAGCAATGGAGTAGAGGTGGACCCGTCTAAGGTTGAGGCAGTCAGAGAGTGGGCTGTACCGAGGAATGCATCTGAGATCCGCAGTTTCCTTGGTTTTTCCGGATATTATCGGAAGTTCATCAAGGGATTTTCATCTATTGCAGTGCCCTTGAATGCGTTGACTAAGAAGAACGCCAGATACATTTGGAGCCCAGAGTTCTAGCAGAGCTTCGATACCTTGAAGCAAGCTCTCATATCAGCCCCAGTCTTAGCCATGCCATCTGGGCAAGAGGAGTATGTGCTTTACACAGAAGCGTCTAAGCTAGGCCTAGGCGCAGTATTGATGCAGAATAACAGAGTGATAGCTTATGCCTCCCGACAGTTGAAGGTACATGAGAATAATTATCCGACGCACGATTTAGAACTAGCAGCAGTTGTCTTTGCACTTAAGATTTGGAGGCATTATATTTATGGGGAGAAATGCAAGATCTTCACCGACCATAAGAGCCTGAAGTACTTTTTCACGCAGAAGGAGCTGAACATGAGGCAGAGGAGGTGGCTAGAGTTGGTGAAAGATTATGACTGCGAGATCAATTATCATTCGGGGAAGGCTAACGTAGTGGCTGACGCTTTGAGTAGGAAGACAGCTGTTATTGCACACATGTCGACATCTAGACCGCTGCAGTGAGAGAATCAGAGTTTCGGATTAGAGAACTATACACCTGGTAGAGCACCGAGATTGAGCACTCTGACAGTACAGTCTACACTTCTGGACCGCATCCGCAGTGGTCAGGCTGGCGATGAACAATTACAGAAGTGGAGACTGAGAGATGAGGAGAAGGGCAGCAGATTATACACCGTGAGTGATGGGATCGTGAAGTATAGAGGTCGTTTTTGGGTTCCTTCAGGAAACTCACTGAGAGATTTGATCATGTCAGAGGCTCACACAGCACCTTACTCTGTTCACCCAGGGAGCACGAAGATGTATAAGGACCTGCAGCAATTGTATTGGTGGCCGGGCATGAAGCGCGACATAAATCGCTTTGTGTCTGAGTGTTTGACTTGCCAGCAGGTCAAGGCCGAGCATCAGAGACCAGCTGGGTTACTGAAGCCACTCCCTATTCCTGATTGGAAGTGGGAGAACGTCTCGATGGATTTTATCGTGCGATTGCCGAGGACAGTTAGAGGATCGAACTCCATTTGGGTGATTGTGGACCGACTCGCAAAATCAGCGCATTTCTTACCAGTGAGGACCACGTTCACCATGACTCAGTACGCTGAATATATATCCGGGAGATTGTCAGGCTGCATGGGATTCCAGTCCCGATCGTATCAGACAGAGATACTAGGTTCACGTCAGCGTTTTGGAGGAGTCTACATGCTTCTTTGGGAAAGAAGCTACAGTTCAGCACGGCATTTCACCCCCAGACCGATGGGCAGACAGAGAGGGTGAACCAGACATTAGAGGATCTACTTCGTGCGTGTGCTATCGACTTTCAATGGAGTTGGGAAGCCAAACTACCTCTAGTAGAGTTCACCTACAACAACAGTTTTCAGGCTTCCATCGGTATGGCACCTTATGAGGCACTCTATGGGAGGAAGTGCAGATCACCCATCCACTGGGATGAGGTAGGAGAGCGAGCAGAGTTGGGACCTGAGATAGTCCAGCAGACGGCCGAGACAGTGATGAGGATCAGGGAGAGGATGAGGACTGCCCAGAGTCGACAGAAGAGTTACGCCGATTCAAGGAGGAGAGACCTAGAGTTTACAGTGGGAGAGCATGTCTTCGTGAAGGTCGCTCCGATGAAGGGTGTTATGAGATTTGGGAAGAAGGTAAAGCTTGCACCCCGATACATAGGACCTTTCGAGATCCTCGACAGAGTGGGAACATTAGCTTATCGTGTAGCTTTACCCCCGAGCTTAGCGTCCGTGCATAACGTTTTCCACATCTCCATGCTTAGGAAATACGTCCCTAACCCTTCGCATGTGTTGAACTTCGAGCTGCAACAGCTCTCACCACAGATGACTTTTGAGGAGCGTGCCATTCGGGTATTAGGCAGACAAGACCGGAAGCTACGCAACCGTACCATCCCCATGGTTAAGGTTCAATGGCTGAACCACTCCGAGGAAGAGGCCACGTGGGAAGTAGAGGCAGATATCAAGGAGCGCTACCCAGATCTTTTCGGTAAGTTTTCGAATTTCGAGGACGAAATTCTTGTTAAGGGGGAGAGAATTGTAACGGCTAGAAATTTTCCTACCTAAATCGCATGCCTTACTATTTTATTTATTTATTCGCATGAGTTATGCTATTTGATTTATTTAATGATCTAGACGTGAGGGAATGAGTGGAGTCGTGAGGGTGGGAGATCGGTCATGGAAGGAGAGTCACGGATTCTCCTCGTTTTCTTTGGCTTCAGGTGGGCGTGCACGGTCTAGGTGTGGCTGGGAACGGCCCCTGGATAGAGCAGGCTAATCCCTTGAGGCCTTGGTGGTGTCATTGAGGTTTCATTGAGTATGTGTAGTTAGGGTTTTGAGTGATCATGTTTCGTTTGTGGTCATGGGCTGAGTCCAAAAGGGTTATGAGAAAATCCAGGGGTTTTTTGGGGTCTGTTCTAGTGTCTGGTCGTGCCCTTTGGTCGAAAGGAGTGGTCAGTTTAGAGAAATTTGACAGCACCTAGGCTGGTTTGCCCCCTGTGCGCGACCAGCGTGGTTGCAGACGTCGGGTTGGTCACACCCATAACTATTTTTGAGATTTATTTGTTTCAGAAGCTAGATCATCTAGTTACAGTTATGTGGGTCCAATTTTAAGGTCATTTGGTTAAGAAACGGATTTTTTATGATTTTTACGCTTTTATCGCGCAGAGTGGGTTCTTTCGGGGCATTTTCGGGAAAGTTGGGAATTTGAGTCTTAGGGGCTGCCAAAATTCGTGAATTGTTTTATTTGATGTTTTAAGCTTGTTTTCAGTTTATTTAAAGCCTTTTTAGCATTTTTGTGATTTATGGAATTTTCGGAAGTTATTTATGGTATAAAATCTCTAAAAATTATAAATTCAGTGTGTATGACTAATTTATGCCATTGTTGATGTTTATAAAATGTTTTATGAGCAGAAAGTTATGATTTAAGGAAATAAATCTTCTTGAGGAATTTTGAGGAATTATTTTGAGGCATGAATGAGTAAAATAAAATTTTGAATGATGGGACTTGATTGTGGTTTTTCTATGACGGATATGGGGTCGGGAGACGTTTCGCTTGCCATATCAATATGACGGGTCTGGGCTTCAGATAAGTACTGAAGTGCCTTTCCAACTGACGGGTCTGGGCTCTAGATAAGTACTGGAGTGCCTTTCCAACCTAGTACTAGTGTTTATTGGCTTGATCAAGCGACTTGAGGTTGAGGGACCACAGTCGAGGAACGGAATTCACGAGGAAAAATATTTTAGCAAATTTATTTTTATGCATGCAAATGTTTTAACGTTATTGAGGATTTATATGTTTATGCTTTTAAATTTCAGAAAAGAAATTATTTTAAGTACGGCTATTTTATTTGCTTATGCATGTATTACTTATTATTCGTTATTCCCGAGTTTTGTACTTGTTGAGTCTTTAGACTCACTATGCTTGTTGGATGCAGATGAGGCTGAGATCGAGATCGAGGGGCAGGATTCCTGAGTGGGCTGCAGTCGGGCTTGGCACATACCCATCGACCTGCGTTTTTCCGCTTGAGTTTGACAGTGATGTTTTGATAACCGAGATACATTCTTTTAAATTGTTTATTTAGTGGGACGGAGTTTGATGACCTAACATGATTTAAAATTACTACGCAGATTTTAAAACCGTTATTTTGTTGGGAGTTTTGAGTATTCATTTATATTTATTTGTCTAGTCGTTACACTTTATTTTAAAGTCATGTGTGAGTTGGTGTTATTAGTTGTTTAAAAAAATAAAAATTTATCCAGCCTTTTTCCGCATTAGAAATCCCTTTTAAAATGATTGGTTTAGCAGTCGTAGTTAGAGGGACGTTTCAATTCGATATACAAACAGTTGAATTAGTGGCGTCAAAATGAAACGATAAGAACATATCTGACCAACAGATTTGATATACATTGCAAAGGTGCGATATTACAACTACTAGAACTCTATATGAATTCACTATTGTTGTAATTGATCTAATACAGATTTGACAAAAGATCCAAAAACAACAACAGCTGCGCGGAAAAAATCGGTCATTGATAAACACAATCACCACAGTTGGTTCAGCTCCCGCCCCCGACTGCCCCAGATCTTTCTCACCTGCACCATTTAAAGCTAATGAGCCTAGAGGCTCAGTAAGAAAAATCTGAAGATAACAAAATCGCTTAATGCTGATCTAATACAGATTTGACAAAAGATCCAAAAACAACAACAGCTGCGCGGAAAAAATCGGTCATTGATAAACACAATCACCACAGTTGGTTCAGCTCCCGCCCCCGACTGCCCCAGATCTTTCTCACCTGCACCATTTAAAGCTAATGAGCCTAGAGGCTCAGTAAGAAAAATCTGAAGATAACAAAATCGCTTAATGCAGGCAGACATTATCATAGCTTAACATAACTTAGTTTAAAGGAAGGCATTTAAACTTAAACATCTTTCGTAATAACTAATTCGGGAAAATAACCTAGATCTCATCATTATTTTCTTGTGATTTATGGCTTAGAAGCTCTCCTTAGGTCCTTTGGCACTTGATCAAGTTACTTCTAGATTCAGTCTTTATGGCATGAAGCCCTATATGAAGGGGCAACCGACACGCTCGACGACTGCTCACCCTTCCTTTATGAAGGGGCAACTGTCTTGACAGCTGCTCACCCTTCCTTCATGACCGTCTGTTATCTATACCATAAATCCTTTGAAGATAAACTTTTCTTCCTTTAAACTCATATCTGGTTGAAAACAGATCTGAAAATCATCAGGGTTCACTTATTTTAAAACTCGTTTCTCTTTAAATCTCACCGAGCATCAGATTCGACTACTGTGGACTTATCGCTGAAGTGAAAACAGATTTGGCTAATGAAAATAGTACTCGGGCACAAAACAGATTTTAGTCGCAAAGACAGATCCGACTATGGTATCGCTAACATTAAAACAGATGTGGTATAAAAGAACAGTATCGTTAGCGTGATCAGATTTGACTTTAGATGTAGTAGCGCTAGCGTTGAAGCAGATTTGACTATGGAATAGTAGTGCTAACGTAACACAGATGTGGCTTCTGGGTTGGTATCGCTAGCGGGAAAATAAATGTAAATAGTGTTCTAGGGATAGAACAGATTTGACTCACGAAACAGATTTAACATCCGGAAAACAGACTTGACAGGGAAATTCATATCCGACATGGGAATTTCAGATTTGATCATAGAATCTTGTCGCTAGCGTATAAAAACAGAATTGGCTACTGAACTAGTATCGCAACATCTCGAAGACACCAAAGATACCAGCTCCGCCTATCTAATCGGAACAAAATCCCGATTTGACTAGCATCGCCGATTACTTGGAGTCAAGTCCAGACGTCGCCGTTCACCAAGAAGAACTTCATAATCTTTCAAGAAACTAGAATCTGAATGCTCAATGTTTTTTTTTAAAACACATCACCATTGCGTTAAAACATACTAGAATTCTTTTGAAACAGAAAACAAACAGTGAACCCGATCTTTCTTTCCATAAACATGCTGGAACATTGCTATATCTTTAACATAAGCATGCAAGCAAACAGAACTGAGGAAAATCAATATATGCTTTAAATGGCATAGCAAGGATCAGCTTTTACTTGCCTTAACATTGGAAACACGGAGACACCTGGTTCCTGCAGAAATCCTCCTCAAGCACCACGACGAGCTCTAGAGAGTTTTAAGAGGATGAAAGATTTTCTTTACAAATGAAAGTGAACTCTAACTTCACGTAAACAATCATATAAAAGAGTATAACTGACATTAGGTGAAAACACTCGAGTAGGTATGGGATTCCTACCAACTATTTGTCCTTTTTGAAAGATTTGCAAAAATCTCCCATCTACTATTTTAAATTTGAAATTTTTCCAATGATTTTTAAGAGAACAATTTGCTCAATTTGAAGCATCTTATTTTCGAAATCTGAAATCTGCTCGAGCTTGTGCTTGAGGCGAATCTGCCTAGAAACCTTCCGCGTCATGTCTCAGGTCTGAAATCTGAAATGAGCCTTTTAAACAATTAAAATAAACTTAAAGCTGAAATCTAAACATAGAAATATCAAAATGGCCATTAAAATTAAAAAGGGTTAAAATTGTGGTCCTATGGATTTTCGGGGCGTTACAAACCATCTCTGGCCAACCTCCTTCTGCTTCCACAAATCTCATGGAGAAATCTCAGCAAAGACGACTAATCTTACCTCCAAGCTACAATCTGCTTAATCTAAATAAAATCAGCTCGAGAAAGCTACAACTGAAACAGAGCCGAGAGCTACCAGCTCGACCCTGTTTAATCCTACTCCCTAATAACGATTTTGTTGGGATCCGGATCACGCCCCCCGGCGAGGCAGCGGAAGAACAGAAAATTACATGTCCGGGAGATGATCAATACGATATAATACAAAAATTATGACATTCATAGGGTGTTCAAAACACTACCTTGCTGGCAACTCGTGCCTGGCTCCGACCGGTTTCGTATAGGAAACGGCACTTCACGGTAGACTGCGGTAGTTAACACCAATCAGGTCCATGACCGGAGACTAGGTTCCTTCGTCAGCCTGCACTAGAAGAGCTGACGAGATCTGCACGGACGGATTCTCCTCGTCAAATTTGGTCGGAACAAATTTTCCGGTGAAGAGGGCGGCGGCGGCTTGTGAGAAGAGAGGAGGGGCGGCGCTAATCTCTAGGTTTAGGGTTAATGAGTGTCTCTTGTGTTATAATTGAAGTTAAGTCTAATTATATAGACTTAAGTGTTGGACTTGGACCGGCCCAACGGGCCCGGGTCCAACGGATGAACATTCAGTTCATCTTAACCATCGAGACTTCTTCATAACTACGATCGCCGATCAGATCAGACCGATCGATTCAGTTTCCAAAACTGAGCACTATGATCTGAAAAACCATTTTTCAGAACCCCAGTGCAAAATGACCGTTTTGCCCTCAACGTCGGGAAATCTAGATTTCCCGGGTCCAACGGATGAACATTCAGTTCATCTTAACCATCGAGACTTCTTCATAACTACGATCGCCGATCAGATCAGACCGATCGATTCAGTTTCCAAAACTGAGCACTATGATCTGAAAAACCATTTTTCAGAACCCCAGTGCAAAATGACCGTTTTGCCCCTCAACGTCGGGAAATCTAGATTTGACCCGAGTTGACTTTTAGGAAGTCGCACTCCCCAAAATCCTCTTCTCGTGCTCAACACATTGAGCTGAGTATCCGTGCGGGAATCTCGAATCCAGTACTTGTGTGACCCTCAATGGTTCAGGGATACAGCTAGCCGTTGACCCACAACCATTGCGGCTCCGGAATCACAATTCCGGACTTGCCCATCGGATCATGGTAAAGCGTCTAGCAACATCGCCCCATGATCCCCTAGGTATCACTGATAGTGCCTGCAAGAACCAGTTGGTCGTGGTTAGCGTACAGTACTGATGGTCCCTGCTTTTCTAAGGAACTTAGCAGCCGCTGGTTTAAAATGAGCAATTAAAATTTTCAGCGCTGCTTGGAGCTGCAATAGCTCGTTGTTCTTGAACACTAATAAAAACAGAGCACCGGAGACAGATCTGGTATGATTTAAAAATCATGCGGAAAATACCAGAACTGAATCCTAATATTTTAAAACAACTCAAACAGATTTATGTACAACATAAATCTGTTCGAGACTTGCAAGTGCTAGTGTGCTGCTGTATGCAATGCGAGAATGCTAAGTGCTGAACTGTTATGCGTGCGTGCTGATTTCTGTTTATGCGTGCAATGCTAAGATAAATATGCAATACTGAAAGCTTAAAGAACACGATACAAAACACAGCATATTTGTTTCTGGAAGTTCGGACTTCAATGTCCTACATCTCCCCTTCTTCCACCTCGGAAGGATCCACTACTAGAAGATTTGATCTTACAACTTGTGTACAGACCCAATCCCACAACCAGCAGCTGTGAGAACTCCTAGACTCCTCAAATGCACAACAGCCTCCACTGTGTGACTGACTACATACACAAGAGTTTTACGTCTTCGTGCTTGGACGGGAACTGATAAACGTTTTGAGATTCATTCACCAATAAAGTGTGAATGAATCTCTGTGTGTGAGATTGATACATTGTAGCTCTCAAACTCTCTGTTTTTCTCACACACTAGGGAAATGCTCTAACAAGCTAATCTAGACTCAGCAATCAACTCTCGTGAAAGCTCCTCTCTAATGGCGGTCGATTGCTTCGTCTATCTTTTCTTTTTCCCTCTGTTGGTGCACTATATAATCAATGTATTTCTGCCACAGTACTGTAGTTGCACCAACGTCGTCTCGCTCAGCCGAACACTTCTTCAATGGCGCTTCAAATATATAGCCTCTGTTCAAATTAATCCCGTTGGACACAACTTCTTCCCGTTTGAAATGTGTCTTGTAAAGTACCGACAGGGGAACAGTACTTGTGTCCTTTTCTTTTGCAGGCTTCTTGTCGTTTTCGCCATTTGAATTGAGCTCAGCAGTTGACATCCAGCTTTGATAACTCTTCGTAAGTTGTCAACTGCTTCGCTGCTGATCCATCACTACGACTGGATATCTTGCGTCTGTATTTCCTGTGTCTGGATACTGTAGCTCGCGACTAGATTTCCCAACGACTGGATGCGTAGCAACAGCTGATTCATTGTAGCTCACGACTGGATGCTGCTGTTGCTTGCGTCTGGTTCATCAATTGCTTCGCCTGAATATTCTTCAACAACAATAGATTTATCTTCTTGCGTCTGGGTACTCAAAACCTGCGTCTGGAAATCTTTGCGTTGCGACTGGATCCACTATAGCTTGCGACTGCTGAATTATCAACGGACTGAATGCATATCAACAGCTGGTCTACTGTAGCTCTCGTCTGAATGTACTGTTGATTGCATCTGGATGTACTTTCAGCTGGTTGTCCAGTCGTTGGTCTTGAAATGCTTGCGACTGGATTCATAGCACTGAAGCTTGCTTGCGACTGGTACAACATCTTGCGACTGAATGCATAGCAACAGCTGGTTCATTGAAGCTCTCGACTGGATGAGCTGTTGCTTTCGTCTGGATGTAAAAGCTACCTGCTGGTTTCTCTTGAGAGTTGTACCTGCTGGTTCCTAGCGCAAAACCATCTGCTGAATCTTTAGCGCGAAGGCAAAACGCTGTCGTACCAACTTATTCGAACGACATCGTTTTGCTATCGCCAACTCCAAAACCTTATCCTCATTTTGACGGCCCAATCGACTAGGAACTTTTTCAGAATACACAGCGACTATTAGATGTGTTTCATGATAGCCGTCATACCCACTATCACATCTAACATATGCTTTAGTGTATTCTAGGTCTTTACTCAACACAATTGTAAATCATCATACACATAATGAAAGTAAAGAAAGCCATATAATAAATGCGAATATCATATATAAAGATTGTCTTATACAAGAGTCTATAAACCCACATGCCACAAGTTGGATAGTTGGGCATCTACTCTAAAAATCTCCCACTTGCCCTAAAGCCAACTACTCATCAGACGCAGTCCCATTGTTTCGTGATGTTTTTCAAACAAGGGTCCTGGCAAGGGCTTCGTAAGTGGATCAGCAACGTTGTCCGCAGAGGCGACTCTCTCAACTGCTATGTCACCTCTAGCCACAATATCCCAGATTATGTGGTATTTCCTAAGTATGTGTTTGGATCTTTGGTGAGACCTACCTTTTCTTGCGCAACGGCACCCGTGTTGTCGCAGTACACCGGGACTGGACCAACTCCATTAGGAATGACGCCCAACTCTTGGACGAAATTCCTTATCCAAACGACCTCTTTAGCAGCAGCTGATGCTGCAATGTACTCAGCCTCAGTGGTTGAATCCGCGATGGTGTCGTGCTTGGAACTCTTCCAAGAGACAGCACCACCATTGAGCATGAATACAAATTCAGAGGTTGATTTCGAATCATCCACATCACACTGGAAGCTAGAATCAGTGTAGCCTTCCAGTTTCAGTTCACCACCCCCATAGACCATGAACATATTCTTAGTCCTTCGCAAGTACTTAAGAATATCCTTCACAGCCTTCCAATGCAATTGGCCGGGGTTGGCCTGGTAGCGGCTCGTGACACTCAGAGCATACGCGACATCCGGTCTAGTCGAGATCATGCCATACATAATACTACCTATAGCCGAGGCATATGGTACACGTGCCATACTCTCTATCTCCTCATCAGTCTTTGGACACATAGACTTAGATAGAGTGACCCCGTGGCACATAGGTAGGTGTCCTCTCTTGGACTCTTCCATAGAGAACCTCTTAAGTATGGTATCGATGTAGGTAGCTTGGGTGAGTCCGAGCATCCGTTTCGACCTATCCCGATAGATCTGTATTCCAAGAATATAGGATGCTTCATCCATGTCCTTCATCGAAAATCTACTAGACAACCATACTTTAGTTGACTGCAGCATTCCTACATCATTCCCAATGAGTAGAATGTCATCAACATAAAGTACGAGGAACGTCACAGCGCTTTTAACTATCTTTTTATAGACACATGGCTCCTCGGGATTCTTGATGAAACCAAATTCCTTAATTGTTTCATCGAATCTCAGGTTCCAACTTCGCGATGCTTGTTTGAGACCGTAGATCGATCTCTGAAGCTTGCATACCTTATGCTCGCTTCCAACAGATGTGAAACCCTCAGGCTGCGTCATATAGATCTCTTCCTTAATGTTTCCATTGAGGAACGCAATTTTCACATCCATTTTCCATATCTCATAGTCGTACCATGCGGCTATGGCTAACAATATTCTAATTGACTTGAACATTGCGACTGGCGAGAAGGTTTCATCATAGTCAACACCTTGCCTTTGAGTGTAACCTTTCGCGACCAGTCGTGCCTTGTAGGTCATTACCTTACCATCAGGCCCAAGTTTCCTCTTGTATACCCATTTGCACCCAATAGGAACAATTCCTTCGGGAGGGTTAACCAGAGTCCAAACTTGGTTAGCATGCATTGAGTCAAACTCAGACTGCATTGCTTCAAGCCACAAATTAGAATCAGCATCGGAAATTGCCTCCTTGAAAGTTCTTGGATCAGATCCAACAACTTGATCACCTTGATCATCTTCAAGAAGAAAACCATATCTCTCAGGAGCCATAGGAATCCTTTTGGATCTCCTAGGTGTGACCATTTCTGGTATTGGCTCTGTAGGTGTAGGAGACTCACCTGGTACTTCGATTGGATCTCGAACCTCTTCGAGTTCTACTATTTTGCCCTTTCTATCAAGTAGAAATTCCCTTTCCATAAAGGTGGCATTCCTAGAAACAAACACTTTTGTTTCGTTCGGATAGTAAAAGTAGTATCCAATGGAATTCTTTGGATACCCAATGAAGTAGCATAAGATGGATCTCGTATCCAGCTTATCTCCCACTGTCTGCTTCACGTAAGCAGGACATCCCCAAATCCTCATAAATGAGTACTTGGGTGGTTTGCCCATCCATATCTCATACGGAGTCTTGTCCACTGCCTTGGTGTGGACATTGTTCAACAACATTACCGCCTTTTCGAGCGCATAGCCCCAAAACGAGGTAAGAAGTTCAGTGAAGCTCATCATAGATCGAACCATGTCCAACAAGGTCCGATTACGATGCTCCGCTACACCATTGAGCTGTGGTGTGGCAGGAGGGGTCCACTGTGAGAGAATCTCATTCTCCTTCAGATAGTCTTGAAATTCAGCACTTAAGTATTCACCACCTCGATCAGATCGAAGTGCCTTAATACTTTTGCCTAACTGATTTTCTACTTCAGCCTTGAATTCCTTGAACCTTTCAAAGGATTCAGACTTGTACTTCATCAAGTACAAGTACCTATACCTAGAGTAATCATCGGTAAAGGTGATGAAGTATGTGTGACCGTACTTAGTACCAATACTAAATGGACCGCACACATCAATATGGATCAAATCCAATAGGCCTTGGGCACGTTCACCCTTGCCCTTAAAGGGTTGCTTGATCATCTTTCCCTTAAGACAAGATTCACAATTCGGTAGGGATTTGATGTCTGACAGATCAAACAAGTCACTCCTAACCAACTTGTTCATCCTACTTAGAGAAATGTGACCTAGCCTAGCGTGCCAAAGTTGTGCTGGGTTCAAGTTATCGTGTTTCCGTTTAATTGTTGTTGTATGTGACATCACGAGTTGGAACGTCTTTTAATTTTAAGGTGTATAAATCGTTTTCGCGTTCCCTAATTCCAATAAAACATTCATTTCATTAAATATTTCAAATCGAATTAGCAAACATACAAGAATATCCATCTCTATCAATCATAGGAATAGAAATAATGTTTTTAATCAATTGAGGAACAAATAAAACGTCTCGTAACAACAACTTAAAATTTGAAGATAGAAATAAATGAACATCTCCTATAGCTATAGCAGCAACTCTTGCTCCATTGCCTATCCTCAAGTGGGTCTCACCCTCTCTAAGACGTCGACTTCTTGTCATCACCTGCAAATCATTGCAGATATGAGATCCACATCCGGTATCAAGTACCCAAGAAGTTGAATTAAGAGACATATTTATTTCAATGTAGAACATACCTTTCGCAGTTCGCAACTGCTCGAGGTACTCCTTGCAGTTCCTCCTCCAATGTCCAGCCTTGTGGCAGTGGTGGCAAACGTCCTCGCTCTTGTTTGGCTTAGAAGCCTTTGCCTTTGGCTTCTTGGCAGACTTTTCCTCCTTCGCAGGAGCAGAACGCTTCTTGCTCTTGCGTCTGGGCCCCTTCTTCGCAGAGGAAGAAGAACCCAGAAGGAGGACGGGTTTTTCCTTCTTTATAGTCCCCTCAAATACTACAAGCATGTTAACCACCTCTTCAAGGGTGGCCTCCAGCTTGTTCATGTTGAAGTTGACCACAAAGGGGTCAAATGCAGCGGGTAGCGAGAGGAGAAGTACATCCACCGACAGCTCGGGTGGAAGCGCGATATCAAGGCCCGACAGCTTTTCAACGAGCCCAATCATACGAACCCCATGCTCGCGGATCGAAGTCCCATCGCGCATGCGGCTCGTCATCAGCTCCTTGACAGCCGTGAACCTCTCATGTCGAGAGTTCTCCCCGTACAGTTCCTTGAGATGAAAGATTATGGCAGAGGCATACTTTGTCTTCTCAAAGCGCCGTTGCATTTCATTGGACATCGTTGCCATCACATAGCATCGAGCTTTAACCTCGTCGTCCCGCCATTGGTTAAGCGTGATCAGCTCCTCAGGGCTGATATCGGCAGGGGTTTCCTCCGGAGGGGACTTCTCTATCGTATAGAGAAGCTTCTCCGAAGCCAATACAAGATTGAGGTTCCGGAGCCAGTCTTGGTAGTTCAGACCGGTGAACCTGTTGCTATCCAGTATAGCAGCGAGCGAGTTTTTCATCGAAACCATTTTATAAAGCAGTTATACTGAAAAGAAAACAGACATACATTACTAACTATATATAAAATAAACGCTAAGACATAAAACATGGTCATTAAGTTTTATGAATTACCCTCCCACTATTTTAACGATTTCACTACCCTCTAATGAAATCGAGAAAACAGGTTTCTTTAGTGGGCACACGGAGCCCAATCAAGCGATCATGGACCCGAATAATATCAGTCATCCATGACCCCCAAAAGGTAGTTTCCTATTGCAACCGGTGCAACCTCCATGTATTCACCTCACGTCCAGTAAGGGTCCAATAATATGACGCCGTTTACTATCACGTGTCAAGATTGACCCATCAATGTTGAGTCGTGAAGGACGGTCCCCTTAACGTCCCCAATAATATGAGTCAACGTTAAAAGGAGTTCCAGCCGACTCACAACAGTTGTCAATGGCGTGGACAGCTTTCCGGCATACATGACCCCCTCAATAATATGAGTCGGGCCATGTATACGGGTAGCATCGACGTACACCCATTGTTGATGGAAGGTAGGGTTAATTTAAACAATTTTAAATACCCTTTAGTTTATCGAATAAACTTTTATCTTGATATAAGTTTTAAATCACATTTAAAACGAGGGATTTTAATTTTTAAAATATTTTGGTCTCATGCATATTTAAATC